>JADRCD010063812.1:0-12001 GCA_019843815.1 Montemys delectorum | reverse complement strand
TGTGTGTGTGTGTGTGTGTGTGTGTGTGTGTGTGTGTGTGTTTCTGTAGCTGCCAGCAGCCACTGGTTACTGTATTCCTGCTAGGAAAGATGGGGCTGAATGGGTAGGACAGCGAGAGAAGAATGAGATCAAGACAAAGTTTCTGATCAAGGCCCAATGTTTACTTATGAGTCTGAGTTTATAAAGGGGGGAACCCATCACCCACTTTATGCCAGGATCTTGTTACTTTGTCAGCATCTTGTTGCTTTGTCAGGAACTAGTCAGGAAAACAGACTCAGCTGCTCAGCAGGTGGTGGCTTCTTTCAGGAAGCTGCAGACTTGGCAGGACAATAGACTTCACCTAGGTCAGAAGACTCCACCCTAGGTGGACTAGCTGGCTGTGTCAAAGAAAAGGTCTGATTCAGCCCCTCAAGGCTGGCGGAGGGAGGACACAGTTTCTGGCTGAGGACTTTGCAGGCAAACATATTTGGCAAGTTAATTTTCACCTGCGGCTTTTTGACCTCAAAGATTATTGACTCAATACTAACAAGCTGTTTGAGTTTTTTGACAGATAAACTTCCTAATTGCTCCTTTAGAAATGTATATATATACAACATGAAAGATGAAACAGTATGTCAAGGGTTCATCTTTACTTCTATTTGCATTCTGACTGCAGACCCAGGTTCTAAGAACCTGGCGTCTTTACAAAAGTCACTTTGATGGCTTAAATAGAAATGGCCCCCAAAGACTCATGTAAGTTTGAATGCTTGGCTCACAGGAAGTGCTACTATTAGGAGACATGGCCTTGTTGGAGTAGGTGTGGCCTTATTGGTGACGATGTGTCACTGGTGGCAGGCTTTGAGGTCTCATATATGCTTAAGCTATGCCCAGTGTGGAAGACACAGTCTCCTTCTGATGCTTGAGGTAGACCTCTCAGCTCCTTTTCCAGTATCATGTCTGCCTGGATGTTGCCATGCTTCCTGCCATGATGATAATGGACTCTGAAACTGTAAGCCGGCACCAGATCAATATTTACCTTTGTAAGAGTTGCCTTGGTCATGTTATCTCTTCACAGCAATGAAACCCAAACTGAGACCATCAATCACTCTGCATACTTAGGGTTCTCAAGGCTGGCATCTTCTTCTTGCTATTTCGAATTTCCTAGCTATTTATCCAAATTTTATCCACATTTGTTCTGTATTTTGACTGTTTTATCTGCCATGATATGGGATGCAAGTTATGTGTTATATGGTTGCCAGTCTCCTGAATTCTTACTGTATCGTAACTATTATAAAAATAAGAACTATGTCAATATATTGATCTTTCTTCATGTTTTATCCAAGAGCTAAGTAACAAATATCATCATTGAGGAGTATTATACAGGATTTAGTAAAAGAAACTATCAATTCTTTCTCTTTCTGTAAATCATGTTTTTCATCCCATCAAAGATAAGTCTTTCACTTGACTGAGCTGGCCTTGTGGATTACTTTACAGTAGAAGATACTGGAAGCTATATTCTGGGACATCAGTATTTGCTAACGTAAGTGTTAATAAATGATCTCATGATCTTCAGGAATATCAGCAGTTGAAGTAAAGACAACCCATGAATTTCTATGAAATAGTAAGTTGCTGATGTGTAAGACAATGCTTTGTGAGTGTTTATTGTATAATAGTAAGTAATCTATATTTAGTTAATGACCAGTAACTTTTTGTGCTACTGCAGGGTATTACAGAGGAGTGCCCCGGCCCGAGGGGCGAGTAATTAACCAGGGTCCAAAGGGGACGAAGCCTGAAAGAGATGGGCGAGAGAGAGGAACGAGGCCAAGCAAAAACGGTTGTCAAAGCCTGACTTTACTTCAGAAGGGCAGGACAATTATACTTGCAGAGCAAGGAAGCGTTAAGAGGAAGTGGGGCGGGGGTGTACACCTGGCTTCACACCTGGCCGGAGCGGAAGCGTTGACAAAACATTTTATGGTTTTTCCGAGAACACTCCATGGTTCCTCGGAGAATAGACTGTTACTCAGATAAGGTCAAATTCTCAGGGACAACAGGGACACTCTGACCCTGACAGAGGAGCACACTAGACTCTTGTCTTAAATTACATCAGAATTCTAAAAAGAATGAGTCTCTGAGCTAGAATAACTATAACTAAAATTTAAGCAATTTTCAGTGTCTTAAATTTTTCAGATTATGACTGCATTAGTATTTGGGGACCACGGGACTGAAGGAGCTGAAAGGGGTTTGCAACTCCATAGGAAGAACAACAATATCAACCAACCAGATGCCCTAGAGTTTCCAGAGACTAAACCACCAACCAAAGAGTACACATGGAGAGATGCATGGCTCCAGTCACATATGTAGCAGAGGATGGCATTGTCTGGCATCAATAGGAGGAGAGGCCCTTGGTCCTGTGAAGGTTTGATTACCCAGTGTAAGGGAATGCCAGGGCAGTGAGGTGGGAATAGATGAGTTGAAGGAGGCGCACCCTCACAGAAGCAGGGGGAGGGGGATGGGATAAGGGGTTTTCAGAGGGGAAACCAGGAAAAGGGCTAACATTTGAAATATATAAATACATAAAATATCCAATAAAATAAATAAATAAGTCACTTTGAAACTGTCAATTAGTTCCTGGAAAGTCTTGCTGAATTTAAGGTGATTTTTTTCTTTTAATAAAAAATACATATGTATATATGTATGTGTGTGCTAAAGATATTTATAGAAGCTTTACATTAACTAAGAAGAAATCTCTTATGTAGAAGAAAGTATTCTATAGATTTCTGACTATGGAAACTAACCTTTCTATTCACACTGAAATGAATTCAGTTCCTTACCCATGGGTCTTTATTTCTGGCATTTTAAAAATAAAGCAAATGGCACCACTCCAGAATTAATGTCAAATGCATGCTTCAGCAATAATCACCACGAAGACTGTACCTTTCCATGCTTTTGACATTTCATAAATTCTGACTGTAAGTTGTAGAGAAAGTGGAGCAAATTTTAAACTGTTAGCCTATTTTATTATAAACATAAAAGAACACATTTCCCATTATAGCACAGTAACTTTTATTTTATGAATGTCCAGATCAAAGCAATAAAGCTATTTTTACGTATTCCAATGGGATTTTCCAAAAGAAGTGTCAGGCTTTATGAAAGAGAACAAGCAGGGAGGAGCGGGACGTAAAGTATGGCTTGGTTTTATGATCAATGTCTGCTATCTTCAAAGTTTCTAAAACAGAAGGAACTGAACATTTCTCCAAGCATAACATTCTTTATTTGATTTTGTAGAAATAAAGTATATTTATCATCCATATTACTGATATTTATGGTTGCCTAAGCATAAAATAAGAAGAAAGAATAGGCCCTGCTTATGCCAAGTCCAGGTTAATGAAATCTCTGCTTCTGTGTGTTTTTTGAGTAACTGTCCTCTTGTCTTAAAATAGTTCTTCCAGCACAGTTCTTCTGCAGTTATTCTCTTCATTAAATCATCACATGGATAATTGTATCCTATTGACAAAAGAATCTACTGAAGCACGCTTTCCTTTATCAAGTAAAGGTCACAGTAAGTGAAACCAGCTATTAAGTAAATAGCAAATAAATTCAACTCTACAGTAAATGTCTTCATGTGCATACATTGTAGACAGAAAAAGTATGAAACTGAAAATACAAGATTCAAGTTTAAGATAATTGTAAAAGTACTGTAGTATTTTGACAAAGCATAATGAGATGATGTAAATGAAATCCCAATGGCTCTTTAGTGATAGAAACATAATGTAAAAACATTTACTATTGATTCAGAAGACAATTAGCTCTTTTCTGCTTCTTTAAATCTATTATATTAAATAACTATAATAAAGGCCTATAAATTTTTCTTTTATCAGTGTATATTATAATTTTTATTAAAAATTTTTACACACAGAGAGAAGAGAAATTCTTACAGCTAAAACTCTAATAACTAAAATAATTATACATTTTATCAAGCCATGAAAAAAGTAATTTATCTTTCTTTGAATTAAAACTATATTTATTCAATAGAAGTTCATTTCTAAAAGGCACAACTGGTCAAAATGCAGAGAACAGTGACTGTGGAGTGCCCAGCCCACAGAGAATATGTCTTTAACACATTCTCTACATCTAGGACTCAGGAAATATGGCAGAAGAGAGGGCAGATAGATTGTAAGAGCCAGAGGAACTCTGGGGACTTTTAAAGACCATATCCAAGGCATGTATTTTATTTAACAGATTTTAGCAATACTGAGACAGGACTAAGACCACTGGGATATGGATAGAATCTAGTAAGAACCAATGAACTGGTGACAGAAGGGGAGGTGTGTGCTTTTTCTTTGATCACAATGAGGACTTTGAAAGAGATTAAGTTTGTCACACCAAAAATATGGAAAGAGAGATTTCTACCTATAAATAAAATCATCCCTGCAGTGAGACCACCAGGAAGCTGGTTTCATAGGAATTTAGTGAGCCTTAGTGCTGAGACTGTTCCCCTAAATGACAACATGTCTTCATAACACTGAACTCACCTCCAGAACGCCAAGCATCAGGATGCCTGTGATTTTCCTGAGGTCACACATGAACACTGTTTTGTTATATATGTTCATTTATTAATATATATCAAATTTCAAGACAGTGTGAAAAACTGTATGAAAGAAAGGTTGGCCTGTTTGTTCAACATCCTTAGTCATCAGGGAAATGTAAATCAAAACAACCCTGAGATTCCACCTCACACCAGTCAGAATGGCTAACATACAAAAACTCAGGTAACAGCAGATGCTGGCAAGTATGTGGAGAAAGAGGAACACTCCTTCATTGCTGGTGGGATTGCAAGCTGGTACAACCACTCTGGAAATCATACTGGTGGTTCCTTAGAAAATTGGACATAGTACTATCTGAAGATCCAGCTATAACACTCTTGGGCATGTACCCAGAAGATGTTCCAACATGTAATAAGGACACATGCTCCACTATGTTCATAGCAGTCATATTTATAATAGCCAGAAGCCGGTAACAACCCAGATGTCACTCAACAGGGGAATGGATACAGAAAATGTGGTACATCGACACAATGGAATACTACTCAGCTATTAAAAAACAATGACTTCATGAAATTCGCAGGCAAATGGATGGAACCTGAAAATATCACCCTGAATGAGGTAACTCAGTCACAAAAGAATACACATGGTATGAACTCACTGGTAAGTGAATATTCACTATCCCACACAGAGTCACCAAATCCAGATGCTATAGTGGATGTTGAGAAGTGCTGGCTGACAGAAGCCTGATATAGTTGTTTCCTGAGTGCCTCTGCCAGAGCATGACAAATACAGAGGCAGATGCTTGCAGCCAATCATTGGACTGAGTGCAGGGTCCCTGATGGAGGAGTTGGAGAAGAGACTGAAGGAGCTGAGGGGGTTTGCAGTCCCATGGAAGTAGCAACAGTGTCAACCAGCCAGACCCTCCAGAGCTCCTGAGGTCTGAACCACCAACCAAAGAGTACACATGAAGGGACCCTGGCTCCAGCTGCAGATGTAGCAGAGCATGGACTTATTTGCCATCAATGGGAGGAGAGGCCCTTGGTCCCGAGAAGGCTTGATGCCCCAATGTAGAGGAATGCTAGGGGGTGAGGCGGGAGTGCATTGGTGGTGGGTGGGTAGGGGAGCACCTCATAGAGGCAGGGGGATGGGGGATGGGATTGGGGGATTCCCGAAGGGGAGACTTGGAAAAGGGAAAACATTTAAAATGTAAACAGAGAAAATAACCAATTAAAAAGAAAGAGAAAAATGCAAAACAAGCAGAAAAAGGAAAAGAGAAAGAGAGAGAGATAAAGAGAGAGAGAGAGAAAGAAAGGAAGGAAGGAAGGAAGGAAGGAAGGAAGGAAGGAAGGAAGAAAGAAAGAAGGAAGGAAGGAAATGGAAATGTTGGCCCATCTCCCAAGATGTTTACATTTTATTGACAATATCACCAACAGCACAGCCACATTTCCAAGTGAACACTCAGGCCCTAGATAAGTGCTCTGAAGTGCATTCCTCTCCTGACTAAGCTGGCAGCTTGTGTAGACTCTGATTCCTGACTACAAGGACATAATCTTTCTGACTGTGATATATGGGGGGTGAGGGGGAAGTCTTCCCAACAACTAATAGCCTTGATTTAAGAATGCTTGCCTACCTTAAATCCAAAGTACAGTTTAGTTTCACATTTAGAGTTGTAAGGAGATAATGCTGAAGACTTTAATGATAAGCTGTTACCATGATTTATTAGTGGGAAGGAGTTCTTGCCACCTCAGAAAAACAGTCCAAGTTTAATCCCCAGAATCCATGTAAAGGTGAAAGAACTGACTCCACGAAGTTGCTCTGAACTCCATGAGTGTCATGGTTTTACATACCCATCCCTATACACATATGCCCATCACATGCATGTGTATACACATGCATGCATGCATACATAAACACATGCAAAAAAGCTCTTAAAATTAAAAACACTTTAAAACCTTAAAACTCCACTATATGATGACAAGAGTACTTATAGCAATAGAACCAAATTAAGGTCAAAGCCAACATTCAGCCGTCAGAACTCTGGCACGTGCTGAGATGTAACCAAACTGAGAGGGCAGCATGTTTATTTTATACTTCATTGACAATAGAAATCTACATCACTAAATGTTCCAAGATTAAAAACATTTCACTTTGTTGCTAACATGACAGGATATTGACCAAATTGATAAAAATTTGTGTACTTTCCATGGCATTGCCCAATCATGTGTTGTGTTCTTGAGTTTTCTTCAGCACTGAGGACCAGGTAGTCACTTGTGTTCAGCAAACTGCAGGAGTCTCTTGTGAGAACATATGACACATCAGGTAAGTTCAGGTGAAGGAACAAAAATGTGAAAGAACTGGAGACAACATCCCTTTCCAAAGGCTCCTAGTTATCCTATTCCTCCTCTTCTTCCCACACGAGACTCATGAGCCTCCAGTGGGGGTAGAAGAAACAAGGACAGGAACTAGCCACGAGAGAGGGGAGAGAAGAGTTCACACAAATGCCAATGAATTTAAGGATTTACAAAATTGTGTGGTAGAGAAAAGAAACAGAGATTGCTTGGGGTTACACAAGGAGTAGGACATGACCTAGTTCTTTAGTTAAAAGAGTTCTACTGGGGAAAGTATGCTTTCTAGTAAGATCAGGAAAACAGCCAAAAGAAAGGAAGTTTCTGGATCAGACAATGCCCTGTCCTTAGTGAGGTCCTTGGGACTGCACTGCTGTGCGCTCCTGTTCTAAGTCCATCTACTGTGAACCACACATTTTCCCTTCTGAGTCCTCACTGCTTACTTTAAACAGTAACATATTACTTTAAAAATTCAATAGGAAGGCACTTAAGGAATATGGAGGGTGTGTGTTAAAATAGAACATTTTCAAGTCATAGTCAGCTTTTGGTACAAAATGTAAGAGCATTAGGTAAAAAGACAAAAAGAGGAACTGGCTTATGCCAAAGCTCCCCTCCAGGCTTCCTCTCAGGCAATCTTCTAAATGAGTCCTGCTGATTGATTGCAACGCATCATGTTTTTGGTAAGGTCAGCTAGGAGGGAAATGGAACTTTCTGGAGGATGTTTATCATGACCATGAAAAAGGAACACATTCAGACAGGGTTTACTAAATTCAGGTTACATAGAATTCATATGGTCTTCAATTCATAGAAAATTTTACATTCTGGTTTGAGTTCAGACCTATCTAGTTACTTTTAGACACTTCCTGAAGATTCAACTTTCCTTAAGGTTCATAAGCATAAGTATCTTAATATTGTCTTCACTTGTATTACATCCTTCCAATTAGCTACTAGGCTATTGGAATCTTTGTGACTATCAATGTAATGATCATTGGTTTCCTTGACAACAGAAAACTTAACTAAAACAATTATTTTACTGTCAGACATGTTGGTTATGTATTTGTAGCCACTTACATTTTTTTCTGACTTTTACATCAAGTCTACTTATGTGAATGAACTGCAGACTAAGACTAACACAAGATATCTTTCCTTTATATACAACACAGAAGAAATAACCTTCTATTACAACAGAGGCTGTCTAGTAATTCACTGACACTTTTTTTTTTTTGTATTTGTTGATATTCAAGAACTTCACAGAAACTATTTGGTAATCATTTACATAGATTTACCAATAAATGTCTGAGTACCTACCATGGATCATGCATTCAACATAACCTACTGCTTTCAGCCTTATAACAAAAGTAGTAATATTGAGGTTCCAGTAGTGAAATTGTAACAGCTATTCCATCCTATCAAACACTTGTATGCACCCTTTCTACATCCCCACCAGAGACCAATGTTCCCAGTGTAGGAGTGCTAATGAGTGGTCTAATTCTTCCTGTGGCAGCTTGCACAATGTCTTCAAGTACTATGGAGCTGATGGAGGAGGATTTGGGTCAGATCCAGCTGGAATTCTCTTAGTCCTGTGTCCACACATTTATTACCACTTAGTCCTGTGTGCTGTCCTCAGCAATAGGGATGTACCTTTAATGTATGAAAGGTAACCAAGGGGTAAAGACAGCCTAATTGTTTGGAAATTTCTTGAATTCTCCGGACAAGATCTCAAAAGTTTTCTCATGCCCAGTACTGGTTTTGTTAGTCTATGGTTCATTGTCATCTCAAATGGCATTAATTCATGTACATCTAAATGCTTCATGAAGCATGTAGAGATGTGTGTGTGTGTGTGTGTGTGTGTGTGTGTGTGTGTACAGTAATCCTAACTCTAACCCATTTTAGGTAAATATAAATGATTTCCTGTGGCTATATCAAGCATTCTTAGTGCTATTTATCCCCTCTCCCTCTGTACTGGCTGTTTTTTTGTCAACTTGACATAAGCTGGAGTTAACACAGAAAAAGGAGCTTCAGTTGAGGAAATACCTCCATGAGATCCAGCTGTAAGGTATTTTCTCAATTAGTGATGAAGCAGTGAGGAAGGGGGAGGGCCCATTGTGGGTGTTGCCATCCCTGGGCTGGGTTCTATAAGAAAGCAAGCTGAGCTGGGCAGTGGTGGCATATGCCTTTAATCCCAGCACTTGGGAGGCAGAGGCAGGCGGATTTCTGAGTTCGAGGCCAGCCTGGTCTACAGAGTGAGTTCCAGGACAGCCAGGGCTATACAGAGAAACCCTGTCTCAAAAAACAAAACAAACAAAAACCAAAAACAAAACAAAACAAAACCAAGCTGAGCAAGCCAGGGGAAGCAAGCGAGTGAGTTATCATCCATCCATGGCCTCTGCATCAGTTCCTGCTTTCTGACCTGCTTGATTTACAGTCCTGACTTCCTTTGGTGATCAACAGCAATGTGGAAAGTGTAAACTGAATAAACCCTTTCCTCCCTAACTTGCTTGTTGGTCATGATGTTTTGTGCAGGAATAGAAACCCTAACTAAGACACCCTCCTTCCCCCTTTCCTCTACTGTATTCCTTCTCAATTACCTAAACATTTTCTCATTTCCCTGATATCACTTGTACTGTGCTATCATTCCTCAACTCCAGAGTCCCTTGCTGAACTAGATGGTCCATCTGTACTTTCTTGGCTTCTGTTGCTACTCCCGGGCTATGTTCACATGTGATGATTTGGAAGCAGAAATCAAAGACAAGAGAACATTTAGTGTTTGGTTCTCTGGATTCAGTATGTTCCTTGGATGTGTTCCTTGATACAGTATTTTCTAGTTCCATCCATTTATCGGCATATTTCATGATTTCAAATCTCTTTACAACTGAACAGTATTCTGTTGTGCATATGTACCATACTTTCCTTATCCACTCATCAGCTGAAGGATATTTTGATTGTTTCCACTTATTAGCTATTGTGAACACTGCTGAGGAATTGCCTTTGAAATAGAATGTTAACTCCTTTGGACATATACCAATGAGTGGTACCAGCTTTTTGAGAAATTTCACCAATCTCTAAAATGGCTGCATCAGTTTGCAATCCCACCAACAGAGAAGGAGGTTCACAACCTCATCAGCATTTCCTTAATCTTAGCCAACTTGACTGGGGTAGGACAAGATTTCAAGCAGTTTAAATTGTATCTCCTTAATTGCTACATATGATGAACACTTTTTCAGACATTTATTACCACTTTATTACATCTCTTGAGAACTCTTCAAATGGCCAGTTGCTTAATTGGGTCATTTGTTTGGACTGTTTCCCTAAGGTCTTATATTCTGGACATAGCCTATACATGGCTGGCAAAGTTTCACTCCCACTCTCTCCTTTCCTTTGCTGTATAGATCTTTATGTGCTTCCACTTGTCAAGTATTGGTCCCAATTTTTGGACAAATGGAGTTCCATCCCATAAAAAGTCCTTACATACACATGTATTTGAGGGGAACTGCCTATTTTCTTCTAAGAGTTTCAACATTTCAGTTTTTACATTGAAGTCTTTTATCCATTTTGAGTTGACTTTTGTACAGGGTAAGAGATGCACATTTAATTCATTCTGTACATGTAGACACTCAAGTTTTCACAGTATCAGTTATTGAAGTTATTTTTCTCTCTCCAGTGTATTCTTATCTGTCAAGTATCAGCTGGCTGTAGTTACACATATTCATGACATGGTCTTCTATTGAGTTCCATTGGTCTACATGTCTTAAGTTTTGATGCCAACACCATATTGTCCTTATTACTATAGCTCTGTAATATGCCTTGAAAGCTAGAGATATAATCCCTCTAGCACTGATATTTTGCTCAGGATTGCTTTGGCTCTCTGGGCTTTGTGTGGTTCCTTATGAGTTTTTGGACTCTTTTCTCCCTATTTATTTGGAAAATGCTGTGAGATTTTCACTGCTTTGGGTAGAATGGTCATTTTCACAGTATTGGTCCTGCCAATCCTCAAGCATGGTTAGTCTTTCCATTTTTCCAATGTCACCCTCAATCAATCTCTTCAATGCTTTAAGGCATTCATTATAAAGTTCTTTCACCACTTTGGTGAGCTTTATTCTTAGATCTTTTACTTTCTTTAAGGCTTTTATGAATAAGAGTATATCCAGCTTTTTTAATATTATATATTATATAAATATATATATATTTATATTCCAGCTTGTTGGAATATAAAAAAGCTGCTGATTTTTTAAAAGTTGATTTTGCATCCTGCCACTTGGCTGAGATTGTTGCTTCTGGTTTTCTGGTAGAATCTTTAGGATCTCTTATGTGCAGCACACCATTGGCAAATAGGGATTAACTGACTTCCTTTCCTATCTGTATTTCTTTAATTTTCTTCCCTTGCTTTACTGCACCATCTAGTAGTTCTAGCACTAAATGGAAAAGAATGGGGCTAGTGGACAACTGTTTTGTTGCTGATTTTAATGGGACTGCTTCAAGTTCCACTACCTTGCTATTTATTATGAGAAAATAAGTCATCAACAGAATGCTGTTTACTGTATTGACTTAGTTAGGGTTGTGAACAGACACCATGACCAAGGCAACTCTTATAAGAACAACATTTAATTGGAGCTAGCTTACAGGTTCATCAAGGCAGGAGGATGGTAGCACCTAGGCAGACATGGTGCAGGTGGAGCTGAGAGTTCAACATCTTCATCTGAAGCTGCTAGTGGAAGACTGACTTCCAGGCAGCTACGGTGAGGGTCTTACAGCCCACATCCACAGTGACACACCTACTCAAACAGGGCCACACCTTCTAATAGTGCCACTCCTGGGGCCAAGCATATACAAACCATCACATGTATGTACTTCAGAAAGACAAACCATGCCTCCTTTCATACTCACCTCCACATGGTAACCTCTCCTTTTTCAGATTCAATTTATCACCATTTCTAAATTTTTAAAACTTCACCATTCCACCCTTTAGAATCTTTGGAAAGCCACAGCAAATCTAAACATTTCCATTATCTTGAAACATTTCTTTTACCCAAGTGTTCCTCAAATACTATATACCATAAAGTCCTTCAATAGAGATTTCCTTCCTTCTCAGTAAACTTATGACACTTGGGCCAAGGAAAGGGCAATTCTTCTCTC
>JADRCD010063809.1:0-11977 GCA_019843815.1 Montemys delectorum | reverse complement strand
AAGGCTGCTGTGAACATGGTGGAGCATGTGTCCTTATTACATGTTGGAGCATCTTTTGGGTATATGCCCAGGAGTGGTATAGCTGGGTCCTCCGGTAGAACTATGTCCCATTTCCTGAGGAACCGCCACACTGATTTCCAGAGTGGTTGTACCAGTTTGCAATCCCACCAGCAATGAAGTAGTGTTCCTCTTTCTCCACAACCTCTCCAGCATCTGCTGTCACCTGAGTCTTTTATCCTAGCCAGTCTGACTGGTGTGAGGTGGAATCTCAGAGTTGTTTTGATTTGCATTTCCCTGATGACTAAGGATGTTGAATATTATTTAAGGAGCTTCTCATCCATTCAGTGTTCATCAGTTGAGAATTCTTTGTTTAGCTCTGTACCCCATTTTTTAATAGGGTTATTTGGTTCTCTGGAGTCTAATTTCTTGAGTCCTTTGTATACATTGGATATTAGCCCTCTATCAGATATAAGGTTGGTAAAGATCTTTTCCCTGTTTGTTGGTTGCTGTCTTGTCCTATTGACAGTGTCTTTTGCCTTACAGAAGCTTTGCAACTTTATGGCGTCCCATTTGTCAATTCTTGATCTTAGAACAGAAGCTATTGGCATTCTCTTCAGGAAATTTTCCCCTGTGCCTATGTGCTTGAGGTTCTTCCCCACTTTCTTTTCTATTAGTTTCAGTGTATCTGGTTTGATGTGGAGGTCCCTGATCCACTTGGACTTGAGCTTTGTACAAGGAGAAAGGAATGGATCGATTTGCATTTTTCTACATGTTAACCACCAGTTGAGCCCGCACCATCTGTTGAAAATGCTATCTTTTTTCCACTGGATGGTTTTAGCTCCTTTGTCAAAGATCAAGTGACCATAGGTGCATGGGTTCATTTCTGGGTCTTCAATTCTGTTCCACTGATCTACCTGCCTGTCACTGTACCAATACCATGCAGTTTTTATCACAGTTGCTCTGTAGTACAGCTTAAGGTCCAGGATTGTGATTCCACCAGAGGTTTCTTTATTGTTGAGAATAGTTTTGGCTATCCTGGGTCTTTTGTTGTTCCAGATGAATTTGCAAACTGCTCTTTCTAAGTCTGTGAAGAATTGAGTTGGAATTTTGATGGGGATTGTATTGAATCTGTAGATTACCTTCGGTAAGATGGCCATTTTTACTATATTAATCCTGCCAATCCATGAGCTTGGGAGATCTTTCCATCTTCTGAGATCTTCTGAGATCTTCTTCGATTTCCTTCTTCAGAGAAGAATATCTGTTCTTGTCAAACAGATATTTTACTTGCTTAGTTAGAGTCACACCAAAGTATTTTATATTATTTGTAACTATTGTGTAGGATGTTGTTTCCCTAATTTCTTTCTCTGCCTGTTTATCCTTTGTGTAGAGGAAGGCCTCTGATTTGCTTGAGTTAATTTTATATCCAGCTACTTCACTGAAGTTTTTTATCAGGTTTAGGAGCTCTCTGGTGGAATTTTTGGAGTCACTTAAGTATGCTATCATATCATCAGCAAATAGTGATAATTTGACTTCTTCCTTTCCAATTCATATCCTTTGATCTCCTTTTGTTGCCTTATTGCTCTGGCTAGGACTTCAAGTACAATATTGAAAAGGTAGGGAGAGAGTGGGCAGCCTTGTCTAGTCCCTGATTTTAGTGGGATTGCTTCAAGTTTCTCTCCATTTAGTTTGATGTTGGCTACTGGTTTGCTGTATATTGCTTTTACTATGTTCAAGTATGGGCCTTGAATTCCTGATCTTTCCAAGACGTTTATCATGAAGGGATGTTGGATTTTGTCAAATGCTTTCTCAGCATCTAGTGAGATGATCATATGGTTTTTTTCTTTGAGTTTGTTTATGTAGTGAATTACGTTGATGGATTTCCGTATATTGAACCATCCCTGCATCCCTGGGATGAAGCCTACTTGATCATGGTGAATGATCGTTTTGATGTGTTCTTTGATTCGGTTTGCAAGAATTTTGTTGAGTATTTTTGCATCGATATTCATAAGGGAAATTGGTCTGAAATTTTCTTTCTTTGTTAGGTCTTTGTGTGGTTTAGGTATAAGAGTAATTGTAGCTTCATAGAACGAATTGGGTAGAGTACCTTCTGTTTCTATTTTGTTGAATAATTTGAGGAGTATTGGTATTAGGTCTTCTTTGAAGGTTTGATAAAACTCTGTACTAAACCCATCTGGTCCTGGGCTTTTTTTGGTTTGGAGACTATTAATGACTGTTTCTATTTCATGAGCAGATATGGGACTGTTTAGATCATTGATCTGATCTTGATTTAACTTTGGTACCTGGTATCTGTCTAGAAAATTGTCCATTTCATCCAGGTTTTCCAATTTTGTTGAGTATAGGCTTTTGTAGTAGGATCTCATGATATTTTGGATTTCCTCAGTGTCTGTTGTTATGTCTCCTTTTTCATTTCTGATCTTGTTAATTAGAAAACTATCTCTGTGTCCTCTAGTTAGTCTAGCTAAGGGTTTACCTATTTTGTTGACTTTCTCAAAGAACCAGCTCCTGGTTTGGTTGATTCTTTGTATAGTTCTTTTTGATTCTGTTTGGTTGATTTCAGCCCTGAGTTTGATTATTTCCTGCCTTTGACTCCACTTAGATGAATTTGCTTCTTTTTGTTCTAGCGCCTTCAGGTGTGCTGTCAAATTGCTGATGTATGCTCTCTCCAGTTTCTTTTTGGAGGCACTTAAAGCTATGAGTTTTCCTCTTAGAACTGCTTTCATTGTGTCCCATAAGTTTAGGTATGTTGTGGCTTCATTTTCATTAAACTCTAGAAAGTCTTTAATTTCTTTCTTTATTTCTTCCTTCACCAAGTTATTATTGAGTAGAGTATTGTTAAGCTTCCACGTGTATGTGGGCATTTTATAGTTTATGTTGTTATTTAGGAGCAAGCAGCCTTAGTCCATGGTGATCTGATAGGATACAAGGAATTATTTCAATCTTATTGTATCTGTTGAGGCCTGATTTGTGATATGGTCAATTTTAGAGAAGGTACCATGAGGTGCTGAGAAGAAGGTATATCCTTTTGTTTTAGGATAAAAAGTTCTGTAGATATCTGTTAAATCCATCTGTTTCATAACTTCTGTTAGTCTCACTGTGTCTTTGTTTAGTTTCTGTTTCCATGATCTGTCCATTCCAGAGAGTGGGATGTTGAAATCTCCCACTACTATTGTGTGTGGTGTAATGTAAAGTTTCTTTTATGAATGTAGATGCCCTGGCATTTGGAGCATAGAGGTTCAGAATTGAGAGTTCATCTTGGTAGATCATACCTTTGATGAGTATGAAGTGTCCCTCCTTATCTTTTTTGATCACTTTAGGGTGAAAGTCGATTTTATTCGATATTAGAATGGCTACTCCAGCTTTTTTCTTGGGACCATTGGCTTGGAGAATTGTTTTCCATCCTTTTATTCTGAGGTAGTGTCTGTCTTTGTCACTGAGGTGGGTTCCCTGTATGCAGCAAAATGTTGGGTCCTGTTTACGTACCCAATCTGATAGTCTATATCTTTTTATTGGAGAATTGAGTCCATTGACATTAATAGATATTAAGGAAAAGTAATTGTTGCTTCCTGTTATTTTTGTAGTTAGAGTTGGAATTCTGTTCATGTGGCCATCTTCTTTTAGTTTTGTTGAAAGATTACTTTCTTGCTTTTTCTAGGATATAGTTTCCCTCCTTTTATTGGAGTTTTGCATTTATTATCCTTTGAAGGTCTGCATTTTTGAAAAGATATTGTGTAAATTTTGTTTTGTCATGGAATACCTTGGTTTCTCCACCTATGGTAATTGAGAGTTTTGCTGGGTATTGTAGCCTGGGCTGGCATTTGTGTTCTCTTAGGGTCTGTATGACATCAACCCAGGATCTTCTGGCTTTCATAGTCTCTGGTGAGATGTCTGGTGTAATTCTGATAGGTCTGCCTTTATACGTTTTTTGCCTTTTTTCCCTTACTGCTTTTAAAATTCTTTCTTTGTTTATGCATTTGGTGTTTTTATTATTATGTGTAGGGAAGAATTTCTTTTCTGGTCTAGTCTATTTGGGGTTCTGCAGGCTTCTTGTATGTTCATGGACATCTCTTTCTTTAGGTTAGGAAAGTTTTCTTCTGTAATTTTGTTGAAGATATTTACTGGCTCATTACATTGGGAGTCTTCACTCTCTTCTATACCTATTATCCTTAGATTTGGTCTTCTCATTGTGTCCTGGCTTTCCTGGATGTTTTGGGTTAGGATCATTTTGCATTTTGCGTTTTCTTTTATTGTTGTGTCAATGTTTTCTATGGTGTCTTCTGCACCTGAGATTCTCTCTTCTATCTCTTGTATTCTGTTGGTGATTCTATGGTTCCTGACTTCTTTCCTAGGTTTTCTATCTCCAGAGTTGTCTCTCTTTGTGATTTCTTAACCGTTTCTACTTCCATTTTTAGGTCCTGGATGGTTTTGTTCAATTCCTTCACCTGTTTGTTTGTGCTTTCCTGTAATTCCTTAAGGGATTTTTGTGTTTCCTCTTTAAGGGCTTATATTTGTTTACCTGTGTTCTCTTGTATTTCTTTAAGGGAGTTATTCATGTTCTTCTTAAGTTCCTCTATCAGCATCATGAGATATGATTTTAGATCCAAATCTTGCTTTTCTGTTGTGTTGTGATATCCAGGACTTGCTCTGGTTGGAGTACTGGGTTCTGATGATGCCAAATTGTCTTGGTGTCTATTGGTAAGATTCTTGTGTTTGCCTTTTGCCATCTGTTAATCTCTGGTGATAGATTTTCTTCCTGTCTCTGGCTGGAGCTTGTTCCTCCTGTAAGCCTGTGTCAGCACTCCTGGGAGATCATCTCTCTCCTGGTAAGACCTGTGCCTCCTGGCTGATCTCACCTTAGAAAGTCACTGGAGAGAAAATGGAGATCTTACCTGAGTCCTGAGGTCAGAGCACCCCCTGGATACAAGCTCTCTGCTCTCGGGAATGGTGCACAGAGGCCTGTGGAAGATCCGTGCACCTCCTGGGTGAAAATGGAGGCCGGTAGGACTGTGTCCCAGCTGCTCTGCTGTTTGTGTGGCCTGTGCCTCCTGACTGGTCCCGCCTTAGAAAAGCGATTGAAATGTCTTTTTCCATGTTTTTTATCCTAAGGTTGATTTGTCTTTGCCAGTGAGGTATATAGTTCTTGTAGGTAACAAATAGATTAATTCTATTTTTTAACCAATGTACTAGTTTGCCTTTGAATTTATTGGCATTTATTAAGATACACAGTTGATATAAAAAGTCTTTCTAGAATTCTTGACATGCATGCAGTTTTTCCACAAGTCAGCATTTTAAGACATATTTATCATGTGTTTTAATTACTGTTCTATTGCTGTGAAGGGACACCATGACTGAGACAACTTATAAAAGAAAGCATTTAGTTTGAGGCTTGCCTATAGTTTCAGATGATTAGTTCATGATTGCCATCATGAGTAGCATGGTGTCAGGCACACAAGTATGGCACTGGAACGGTAGGTGAGAACTTACATCCTGATTGACAGGCAGGACACAGAGAGACAGCTAACTAGGCCTGGTAGGTTTTTCAACCTCAAAGCACACTCCTATTACACACTTCCTGAACAAGGCCTCAACACACCTTCAAATCCTTCCCAAATAATTCTTCTAACTGTGGACTAAGCATTCGAATATCTGAGCCTGTAAGACAGTTTTTATTCAAACCAGCACATTATGTAATGCCGCTTCTCTTCTGTGTGAGTTCTTAAAAATTACGGAATAAAAATTTATCCAAAGAACTTTCCCACACTGCTTACTTCAATACTAATTCTGTTCAGTGTGAACTTACTCTCATTGTATGTGTTCACATGCTTCGTATGGGTTGTGAGCAATGGGTGAAAAGCTTTTTCTTGTTTTTAACATGTAAAAGGAGCTCTTTAGAATTTTAAATGTTCCATAAAAGATATGGGCTAATCTATGTTTATATTAGTAGACTTCGACCTAGCATCAGTTCTTCTGCTTTACTAAACAAATGGGAAATCTGAAAGCTTCTAGATACTCTCCACTTCCGTGTGCTTCTCTCTGGGATCATACCTTAGCTATTCACCGGCATGTTGGGCAGCAGTGAGAGCTTTTGATAACCTCCCCACCCTGGGGCTTTTCTCCAGTTTGTCTTTTTGTGTATCCTCAGGGTATACTTGATAAATGTTTGCTCTCTTCATTCAGAGGATTCCTGGAGTGTGCATCCTCTTACCCCATTCTAGTTTCAGAAATACTAAGCTTTGCTATTTTTCAAGTCTCCAGTAATCTTTTTGAGGGACTGGACTGGACTGCACTGCATTTGATTTGACTTAATTTTAACTTTGAGGCAGTCAGCTGTTGTGTTTTCCTATGGTCCTGACATTAAATAAAAATTCAATTAGGAGTTCCTGCATCTGTTTGCTTTCAGCTTCACATTGTTCTCTTGCTATAGCAGTTCTCAGTGTTAGGAAAATCTGAAAATATTTCACATTGGTTTTCCAAATAAATAATATCAGGTCACCTTGTCCATTCTTATTTAAAATTGTTAAATTAAATACATTTACTTGGTATTACATATGTTTTTGAAACCACATTAGTATAAAGTAAAACGAGGGCTGTGGATATATTTAGAGTGTTCTCAATCCCAGCACCGTGCTGAAGTGAAAAGAAATGACTCAGAATAAAGAAAACAGAAGTCTACACCATAAAGTGTGCACATCTTTATCATTTGTGTTGTTTCATTTATTTAAACAAAACAGTTCCTCAGAAGAGATATCCCGTTCCCATGAAATGATCCAGAAACTTCAGACTGTATTGGAGTCTGAAAGGGAGAACTGCGGCTTTGTCAGCGAGCAAAGGCTGAAGCTTCAGCAAGAAAATGAGCAACTACAGAAGGAGACTGAAGTTTTGAGAAAAGTTGCTCTGGAGGCCCAAAAAAAAGCAAAATTAAAGGTATTTTCAAAATGAGTTAAATGTCTTCTTAGGAAAATCAAAGTATAGAAAGGTATAGAGAATATTTGTTAGAACCCTAGCCAAACATTTTCAGGTTTTGTGTGTTTATTTGTGTTTGTTTGTGTGTTTGCACTGTGTGCGTGCGTGCATGTGTTGTGTGTTTTATCCATTAATTAGCAGACAGACACCTAGACTGACATCATAGCTTGGATAGTGTGAACATAGCTATGTAGGTATGTCTGTATTGTGCTGGTTATACATGTGGGGTCCACCTTCTCATCAAATAGCATGAAATCCTAATCTAAAGTACTAACTAGTGGAACTTGCCAAGTATTCTTGAACATGATTGTCTTTTTCTATCTGCACACATTTAAAAAAAAAAAAGTTCTTTTCCAGCCATACAACAAACTGATCTTCCTGCCAAAGCAACATAAGCAACACTAGCAGAACTGTAGCTTAGACAGCTCTACAGTCTGCTATGCTCTCACTTCCTCTCAGACACTGAATTTCTTCAAAATCATTAAAGGAATGTTGCTGCCCTTTGCTCTGAGAGCCTCTCCTACCTACTCTAAAAGCAGCAGCAAGAAAAAAAAAAAAAAGCAAGGGGCAATGAATCATCTGAGAAAAATCCTTACCTTTTATATTCTTTCCCCTTTCCTCTTCAATAATCCGTTTAAGGCACTTTAAAGAAACACATTATTCCATCAGCATCTCATATTCTTCATTCCACAGTATTTTTCTAAAAAGTGACATTAGCTTTTTATAATAAAGATCTCCATCTTCCAGGCTCACGGTGAGAATGTAAAATAGCAGTACTGGTGTTTCACTTTGCTTATTGCTGAGTCAGAGAATCGTGTCATGGTCTGACATCATTCCTGTCAACACATAATTATTGACTATACTGTTGTAGGTATCCAGGGCTGCAAGCCTCTGTAAGAATATGAAATAGGAGATGAAAAATAGTAATATGTCTTACAAAGATATTTTTACTTTGTGAAATAAAGAAAACATGGAAAAGAATTATATTGCCAGATAGCAATATAAAGCCAGTTAGAGTTACAAGACAGTATTATTAACTTCAGAATAATCATATATTGATAAATAGCACAAAATAGAATCCAGAAAAAAATTTCACTCTGATAATGACCAAATTTTGTAGCAGAAATACACTATGGTTCAAGAGGAAAAGAATAATCTTAATTTTAGTACTAGATCAATTATGTCCATGTTTGAAAAATAATTCTTAACTTCTTTCATCACATCATATATGCAAAGTAGTTTGTGCTTACAGACTTAATAATAAAATATATGAGCTAAAGAGATGGCTCCGCGGTTAAGAGTGTACACTCCTATTACAGAATCCTTGAGTTCTGTTCCCAGCACTCATAACCACCTATGATCCAGCTCCAGGAGATCAGACTTCCTCTTCTGGACTCTGAGGGCACTTACACTTACATGCACATACACACATTTACACAAAAGTAAAAGGTAAAAAGACTCTCTTTAAAAATAAAATATAATCTTTAGATTTACAAGAGAGAATCTTCATGCCCTTGTATAATACCTCTTAAAAAGAGAAACCTAATGTCTGATGATGATGATGATGATGATATGTGAGTGCTTTACTGTATATATATCCACATGCCAGAAGAGGACATCAGATCCCCTTATTGATGGTTGTGACCCACATGTGATTGCTGGGAATTAAACTCAGCCTAATTTCTTTAAAAGAAAAAAAATTAATATTTTTCTTTCAGTGATCAAAAGCATCGTTAATGACTGGAGTTGCAGCTCAGTGTTAGAGTGCTTGCCTAGCTTCAGAAGACTCTTGAGTTGCCCTATCCCAATACCACAGAACTAATTAAAAGTGTATATAATGGTGCTTACCAATGAGCAATTAAATTTATTAATACAGACAAGACATAGAAAATCAGATGTCTATTTGGTATATTCCAAAAATATGTTCAACTTTAATATTCTTGAGGAAAAATAAATTAAAACTAGAATGAGATAATGCTACACAACTTCCAAAAATGACTGAAATTCAGGACTGGCAAAATCAAGGACCTGGGGCTTGAATACAATACTGGTAGTAATCTAAAATAAAATATTTATTATTTAGCAAAATCTTAGAAAACTGTGTATACATACATCCTATGTCAAATAACCCTACCTATGTACCCCACAGATATGTTTTGTGATCAAAAAACATGTCTAGAAATGATTATAGAAGTTTTAACCAAAATATTGATAACAACGTAAATGGTCACCAACATCTGGTTGTATACATAGGGATACATTTGTGCAGTAGAAGAAACACAGCAGTCCAAACCAATGTATGTTTATAAGCAGTGCTGGATGCGTCCCGAAGACATAAGGCCGAAGCAGCCAGGCATATAAAAGCCTTACAGTCTGTTATTCCATTATCTGAAAGTAAAGAGTAGGTGTAATTGCCCAAAAGGATATGATCAGAAGAGTAGTTATTGTTTCGGGAAGTGAATACTAAAGACAGAGCACTTGAGGGTTCTTCTTGAGTTACCTAAATCTGGACAATTAATTTGTTATGTTGGTATACAGCAAAAATTGAACTTTGTACTTAAAACTTACACAGCAAAGCAGAAGGATGATGGGCGTGAGGCTAACCTGATTACATGAACAAACAGTATAGCCCAGGTCTTGGTCAGGGTTATTATATAGCAAGACCCTAACTAAAAAACAAGAAAAAAAATCTTACACCCTTCTTCTAGGTCAACAATCCTCAACCTATGGTCATGACCCACACAGGGATTTCATATCAGATATTCAAATTACAATTCATAACTAGCAAAATTAGAGTTATGAAGTAGCAATGGAATAATTTTATCATTGTGGGTCACCACAACATAAAGAACTGTATTAAAAAGATTCACAGCATTACGAAGGTTGAGAATCACTGTTCTAGGTGAAAACAAACCTTGATAGATAAAAGGTATGCAAGATATAGACAAAGTTGCTCTGAAAACTGGAAGATGTGGGCAGGAGTACATTATAAACTTTGGAATATGATTTAGGAAAGTTCATATGTTTTAAAGTCTACTTTCATATTATAAAGTTCATTCCATTTGGAAACTATGAGTAGGAAATATAGGTAAGTATTTAATAGGTGAGATAAAACTTTCTTAACAAAACATAAGATGGAGAAAATTAACAATCGTAGTGCATAAAATATTTAAAACTACTTATAATTTTAAAACAATATCTAAAGAGTTCACCAAGTTTGGAAAAATAAGAGCTGATAACCACTATTAACTAACTACTGAGTTACAGTGCCAGTAACTGTGTAGCTAATCTCATAGATAGCACAATATTATGCTCTAAACTTGAGTCATAAGAAGTAACCAAAATATTTTAAGATTAATATTTCATTTCAACAGCATTTTAATAACAAATCAGAAACTTTCATGCACTAATATTTCTGTCCCAAGTTTAAATCCCAATTTTAAGTAGATAAACAGTAATCCTTTCCATGTTGTAATTGCTACCTTAGAATTCACAAATCAAACAGTTATATAGAAAATTATTTCTGAGCTGTAGGATTGCAGGGATTTGACATTGGTCTCTAACATTTTTATTTTTCATAGTTTTACAATGAACGTATGTCTTTGGTCTTTATTGTTTATACTAGGGAAGGTATAGAATGAGTGAGTTGCCCTACTCTAGTACTTTGTTTCGTCATCTTTAACATTTCAGAATAGTAACTGATCTGTTTTGGAAATCAAAATGGTGATTGTTTTAAAAAGCTTATTAACTCAATATATCCCACTGAATCTCTGTGTAACAAAAGGAAAATGATTGGTGATGAAGAGATAGTACATCTTAACTAATTAGTTATAATTCTATCATATAGAGAATCATGCTTTCAGAAATTGCTTTATCACTGATTCCTTGACAACCTCAGAAAAGAGTATGGTCTTCAGTGAGTAGCCTGAAAGCAGACGGGAATGGAGCCAGTGCTGGTAACAGAACGGGAGGGAATGGTGACATGGCACCATCTGGGGCAATATCAATTCTCTGACAAAAGGGATGTGAGTAAGGAGACAGCATTCTAAACCTGCGCGGATGTGGACCAGTTCCTGTGCAGGACAGCCTTGGAGAGAACTTGGGCTGTCTGCTTTCTAAATGAGATTTATAACCATCACTTCCCTGAAAATGGTAGACACTGAGATGCAGGAGGAGGAGAGACACTTCAAGTTCAAAGCTGCAGAATCTAGTAATTCTGAAATACTAGAGGGAAGCACAACAAGGAGCCAGAGGAGAGTGACGCAGGGGAACACAAACATCAGTACCCGATTGTCCTTCACTGGCTTGTACTAATGACATCTGACATTTCATTTGCTTACTGTTTGAACAAGCCTTTCTAAGAGTGTCAGATCAGATGCCAAGAGTCTTACCATAATAGATGGTAAAGACAGGATATTTGTTCTGTTGTTGGAGTTGTTTAGTGGTTTTGAAATGGTAAGGTTAAGTTTCTTACTTATTATATTTTGAGTACTAATTTAGATAGATTTTACAAAGTACTCAAAGGCAAACTAGCCATCTCTCTTTCTAATAACATAACTTTTAAATCCCATACAGTAGATGTTCTTTACAGTTCTCTGTAAAGTACAGTGAAGAAGTCAGCTCACCTTGCAGCCTTTCTCCTCCAAATCTTTCTTCAATAATCATAAAACAAGGGGAAATATTCTATTTCTAATCTGTTTGTATAAGAAAGATGGTTCATTATATGCAGGGATGCTTTACATCATTAGAACTGAAATCTTTAACTCTAATTAAGAAAGCTGTTTACGGAATTCTAACTGAATTTGTTTTTATGTTTATTCTTCATTAAAATGTTTTACTATAGCTGGGCAATGGTAGCTTATGCCTTTAATCCCAGCACTTGAGAGGCAGAGGCAGGCAGATTTCTGAATTCGAGGCCAGCCTGGTCTACAGAGTGAGTTCCAGGACAGCCAGGGCTATACAGAGAAACTCTGTCTCGGGGAAAAAAAAAAAAAAA
>JADRCD010063808.1:47500-48775 GCA_019843815.1 Montemys delectorum | reverse complement strand
AGATTCAATGCAATCCCCATCAAAATTCCAACTCAATTCTTCACAGACTTAGAAAGAGCAATTTGCAAATTCATCTGGAATAACAAAAGACCTAGGATAGCCAAAACTCTTCTCAACAATAAAGGAACCTCTGGTGGAATCACAATCCCGGACCTTAAGCTGTACTACAGAGCAATTGTGATAAAAACTGCATAGTATTGGTACAGTGACAGACAGGTAGATCAATGGAACAGAATTGAAGACCCAGAAATGAACCCATGCACCTATGGTCACTTGATCTTTGACAAAGTAGCTAAAACCATACAGTGGAAAAAAGCATTTTCAACAGATGGTGCTGGGGAGTAGCATGTAGAAGAATTGAAATCATCCATTCCTTTTTCCTTGTACAAAGTTCAAGTCCAAGTGGATCAGGGACCTCGACATCAAACCAGATACTTTGAAACTAATAGAAAGTAAAGTGGGGAAGAACCTCGAGCAAATAGGTACAGGGGAAAATTTCCTGAAGAGAACCCCAATAGCTTCTGCTCTAAGATCAAGAATTGACAAATGGGACCTCATAAAGTTGCAAAGCTTCTGTAAGGCAAAAGACACTATCAATAGGACAAAACGGCAACCAACAAATTGAGAAAAGATCTTTACAAACCCTATATCTGATAGAGGGCTAATATCCAATGTATACAAAGAACTCAAGAAGTCAGTCCCAAGAGAACCAAATAACCCTATTAAAAAATGGGGCATAGAGCTAAACAAAGAATTCTCTACTGATGAACACCAAATGGTTGAGAAACACCTAAAGAAATGTTCAACATCCTTAGTCATCAGGGAAATGCAAACAAAACAACTCTGAGATACCACCTCACACCAGTCAGATTAGCTAGGATAAAAGACTCAGGTGACAGCAGATGCTGGAGAGGTTGTGGAGAAAGAGGAACACTACTTCACTGCTGGTGGGATTGCAAACTGGTACAACCACTCTGGAAATCAGTGTGGCGGTTCCTCCGGAAACTGGACATAGTTCTACCAGAGGACCCAGCCATACCACTCCTGGGCATATACCCACAAGATGTTCCATCATGTAATAAGGACACATGTTCCACCATGTTCATAGCAGCATTATTTATAATAGCCAGAAACTGGAAACAACCCAGATGTCCCACAACAGAAGAATGGATACAGAAAGTGTGGTACATCTACACAATGGAGTACTACTCAGCTATTAAAAACAATGAATTTATGAAATTCTTAGGGAAATGGATGGATCTGGAGAGTATCATC
>JADRCD010063808.1:0-42500 GCA_019843815.1 Montemys delectorum | reverse complement strand
CTTCAGTTTTACTATAGTTATACTTAAAAGCTGATGATGTTTCAATCTGAAATTTTATTTTGTGCTATGACTTATTTACCTGTCAATTAATGCAGAACTTAACAGTCATAAAAAGTTTAAAAGATTTGAAAAGTACAGTTTGTTTTTCCTAGTCTTTCTAAGAAAAATGATGAATTAGACGTCAATCTATTAAACCTCATTTTAAATTACAGAATGGAGATAATGGGATAGCTAATCTTGGTTGTTGACATGATTTCATCTGAAATCAACTTAAACCAAAAATAGCTGGGCACAGTTGTGAATGATTTTCTTCATTAAATTTAAGAGGAGGGAAGACAAACACTAAATCTAGGCCACAACTTTTAGTTTAGCCTTAATAATAGGACATGGAAGAAGGATGCTTTTGTTTTACACCTTCTTACCCTTACTCTCAATAGCAAGTTCATCTATTCTGTGATTGAGGTATTATTTCACTTGTGTCAAAGTATGGAAATATATTTTTCCAGGATCCCAACATAGACTGATAATTGGCAGCTGTGTAGCAATTTCCTGGGATTCTAAGACAAAGACAACTATGACATCCTATCTTTTAGGCTGAACAACTACTGAATTCTTGACCCTTCCAAAGGGAGGCAGATATTGTTAGACTAGCTAATGGTAGCCTGTCAGCCACCCTATAAATCACCTTTTAACAGTTATATATGCTGGGGCTGGAGAAATGTCTCAGGGGTTAAGAGAAATGACTCTTCTTCCTGAGGTCTTCAATTCAATTCCCAGCAACCACATGGTTACTCCTAACCATCTATAATGGGATCTGATACCCTCTTCTGGTGTGTCTGAAGATAGCAACAGTGTACTCATATACATAAAATAAATAAAATCTTTTAAAAATTCATTATATACATGCATTCTGTTATTATCTTCTTTTAGAGAAACTTTATGGAGACAAATTCATGAATATATTCAGACTAAAATTTAATCTAATGCTTAATAATAGTCTCCATCTTGACAGCAGAAAAGAAAATACAAATACATATGAAAAATAATAAGCACTATAAAAATAGAGACTGAAAAATATTATCAAGAGTGTCATGAAAACTTTATGGAATTTGAAAATATGAAATGGTGCTGTCATGCAGTAAATAATATGTAGTTTCCTAGACAAATAAAAATAAAATAATTTTATTATTTAATTTAATGTTTAGGTACGCTTTAAAAATTGAATTCAGTGTATTACAGAGATATTTATATATGGATGTTCTTAGCATTATTGCTTACCTTAGTCAAATTACAAGACCCTACATATGATCATTGAGAAATGAGTAAAACACCACTCATCCAAACTTCCATAGTGAAATCTCAACAAGTGCACGTGCCATATGATAAACTTTCTCACACAATTTTGCTGGTATTTCCCACTTTGAGTTCGGCATGATTCATCTTGAAGCCAAACTTCCCGTATGATGTGAGAAACCAGTGGGCTGTCTCAGGCATCATGTTTAATAGAAAGGAGGATGGTTGAGTCAATGAAGGTCTAATGCCTTCTTTTGATAAGTAGGTATTTCAAACCACATGTGTTTTCTACAGTCAAAGGAAGAGATACATTTTCATCATTTTCCCAAATTGGGTGCTGTGTGGGCCAGCACTTTTGCACTGGTCCCAGTAAATAATAACTGGGGAGAAGTATTTCTCTTTACTTACACAACTTCTTGGCTATGGGTGGTTTATTATGCAGTGAATAAAAAAAATCAGTATTTACAAAGCTGGACATCTGTCTCTCCTGTGATTTTGACAGGTTTTTAAACATTTTTTTTCTATTGTTTTTTTTCTCTACTACTTCTGTGAAACAAAGTGAAACTTAATGGCCAACTCTAGTACATTTTACTAAATTTGCTGAGTCTTAAAAATAAGTCCAGCTAAATCAAGCAAATACAATTTTCTCCCAATGATTGCCCAATTTACCAATCCATTTTAAACCTATTCTGCTCCCTATGTCAAATACAGATCAGTTGTTCAGAGCCCAATTTTTTTCATTTCTTTTACTGTTTTTATTATATTATTATTTTTTCTTTTTTTTTTGTTTTTTTTTTAATTTACATGTAAATTTCTCCTTTCCCAGGTTCCCCTCCAAAAAAAGCCCAATTTTAATTGGTACCAAAGCCTGAAAATCTTTAAAATCTCTACAATTTTTTCTTAGGACATTTATATCTTTTGAATTAATGATGCTAAAAATGGGAGAAACTCAATAAGCATTCTGTATTATCTCTTATGAATTATCCTGATGTAAACTTAAACTTTGAAAGGCTGACTTGGACATGAGTGTAGGAAGAAGGCCCTCTGAGAGTGAATCTTTTAAATAAACCCATAATGGATCTGAGAATAGCTAAGCAGCCACCCTAAGAGCAGAAGGCTCCCAGGCCAGCAGGAATTGGCATAGCCTAATTTCAGTCACTAACACCTCTATAAAAAGACTGTTGCTAAGGTTAAAGGTGGGAGAAGGAGAGCAAGAGCCAGAAATATAAATACAAGCCCATGAAATGTCCTTCCAAGAGATCAGGTGCTTATATAATAGCTATAGGGTATTTTAATAACAGCTCTACTTTGAAAGATGTAGGCACAGCTAATGTGAGGATAAATAAATTAATGGACATATTCTGATTGCTGAATGTGATATAAATAATGGTCTAACATTAGCATTTTTTGGAACTCTCTTACTTACCTATGAATTATGATAAAGCACATTTTATTGTCACTTTGTTTGACCTAGCCCTTGGTCTCCCTGGTTTATTTACCTCCGTCATATACCTTGCAATGATATCTCACCAATTCCCAAATTGGAGCAAACATAATATACATTTTAACTAGGGTTTCATGGGCACATATACCTCCACTTCCCACATCTTTGCATACCTCTTTGGTAGCTAGCTTTCCAACCTCAGAATGTGCATGAAATATGTTGGCATGGGGATGTTCTCTACCTTATATTTTTGAAGACAATCCCTCACTGGTCTTGGTCCTGCTACCCAATAGAATGGTAGGCCAACAAGCCCCCAGGATCATTCTTTCTATAACTGACAGCAGATATGCTTCTAGTTTCTCAAAGGAGAATACCTAAGAAGTTTCTTGCACATGAAAGCAATTGCTTCAACATACAAGAACTGCTGGCAATGGGCTCAAAGACAAGGTTATATCCCAAGCTTGCAGTAAAACTTGGCTGCTATTCCAGTCCTGCCACACATTTCCAGTCCTTTGTAGTTGTCTGAAACCATTCAGGAATAATGCAGAAGCCTCTCACTCATCTTCTGATGCATTAGCTCAGTTACCAACTCTTATAATCCTATGTCTGGATTCGAAAAGATTGCTACTAAGATGAAGGACTGTGACTACACAGGCAGGGTACTGAGTGGGAATGGGAGGCTAAAAGGCCAGTGTTACCATGTGTCTTAATATAAATTCAGTTTATTACTCTTAATTATTACTCATTGGAAAAGTTGCTAGATATGGCTGGAATCACATCTTGAGTTGGAATTTCACAGTCCTTCAAGGGGCTGCCATTTTAAAGATAGCTAAAGAAACTAATTTGCATGCACTAAGCAAAGAGGTTCTAAAGCTAGAGATATCAAAAAATCAACTCTCCCATTGGCCTATGATAATCATAATCCTTGTCTACTTTCATAAACAGGAAATAGAGACCTGGGGTGAGTTGAGCAAAAGGCGTCCATACTAAAGAAGTTATGAAATGTTCCATTTTCCTGTGTGAACAAGTGACACCATCAGTAGCACTTGAGCCCACATTGTCTGAAGAAAATGAGTATCCATTGACTGTGAACTGGCATTCAGAGCAGTAATCAAATGGTCAGCATGCTGGAGTAAAGGAAAGCTGACTATGTCGGCCTTGTGGAGTTTATTAATATCCTTATTAATACATACGAGTTGACAATGAGAATGAGAATCTCTACGATATTTCCACCCTCACCCACACTGCACGCTGATCACTTCTGGACCCTTTTTCTATAGACATTCAACTTCATGTCTTCTTATCACTGTCTCACTGGTTTCCTCTGAGGCAATGTAGAAGCTGCCTGGCTTCTCCCCCATCATAGTACCTGTCTCATAAAACTGAACTAGTTACACTTTCAGTTCGATTACACAGATGAAGTAAGTCAATATAAAAACAATAGGTATAAGGTAAATCATTGCTATTTTCTTGTAAATATAGAAATTAATATAGCATTGTGAATTGCCACAAATATTTTGTTAGAATCTTTGAGAAATAATATACTGGGACATAAGTAATCATAGCAGAATTTTTGCCCAATTAATTTAAATATTAATACAAGAAGCCACGATTGGACAAGGAAAAGGAAGGCAGAGCTAAGGGTTTCAGAGACAAGGACAGGAAGAGAGGAGAAGGAGGAGGAGGAGGAGAGAAGATGGATGGAGAAGAGTATGAACCTTATCCACATGGCTTTATATAGCCACAGGTACCTATGAATATCATAAAAGGATAGAATGAATGGGATAACATGTCTAATCTAGGTGGGGAGCTGTATCATTATCAATTGGCTCTGAATACATTGTGCAGACATTTTGTGGGTTGAGAATTTACTGATATAAATCTGACAGATAATTATAAGCTTCTAGAGTTTTGATTTACTGGGTTAAGGAGATGAGTGACAGCTAGCTGCAGAGAATGGATGGCTGGGAAGGTACAAGCAGCTCTGAGGCAGGAAAACAAGGCTGGGAAGACCACCATCTGGAGCTAGCCATGGAGGCAGCAAGATGGGGAAGAGAGTAGCTGGCACTAGCCCTGGATGGTGCAATTTTTTAATATTTCCAGCAACATTTATTTAAAATCCAAATGTTGCCCCCCTCTTGGTCCCCCCTCAAATTGTTCTTCCCTGTATCCCCCTCCCCTTCACTTCTGAGAGGGTGGCCCCACCCACTGATATCCCTCCATCCTGGAGCATCAAGTCTCTACAGGATTAGGTGCGTCCTCTCCTACTGAGGCCAGGCAAGCCAACCCTCTGCTACATATGTGCCTTGGGGGGTTGTGGGTTTGACCAGCCCCTTTTTGGCTTTAGTTGGTGGCTCCATCTCTGGAAAGTCCCAAGAGTCCAAGTTACTTGAAATTGTTGGTTTTCCTATGGGGTTGCCATCCCCTTCAGTTATTTTCAATCCTTTCCCTAACTCTTGCACAGAGGTCCCTGACCTCCATCCAATGCTTGACTGAAAGTATCTGCATCTGTCTCAGTCAGCTCCTGGTGGAGCCTCTCAGAGGACAGCCTTGCTAGGCTCCTGTCTGCAAGTACAACATAGCATCAGTAATAGTGTCAGGCTTTGATGCCTGCTGAGAACATGGATCCCAGGTTGGGCCTGTCACTGGTCAGACATTTCAAACTCTGCTCCATTTTTTCCCTGTATTTCTTTGAGAAAGGAATAATTTTGTATTTGTAGGTGGGTTGATGTCCTAATCTCTCCACTGTAGGTGTAGATGAGTCTTAAACATAAATTTTCCAAGAAAAAATAATTCCTTAGACTTGTTTATTTATAATTTTGACTAATCTACATTCCAAGATGTAAGGAAAGAATGGGAATATATATATATGTGTGTGTATATATATGTATATATATATACACATATATATTCACACTTTGCATGTTGTATACAATATACATAAAATATATCATTTATATGCATATATAAGCCATATATAAATCATTTTATGTCTATTACCCATTAAAAAATTTTAATATGATGAAAAATACAAGTAATCCACATTGCTAAAGGTTAATTATTAAGAAATAAAGTTTGCTTTGAGTGAAAAACTGTCATGTGACTTCTATTCTGCTCCAGAATTGCTTTATTGCATGAAAATAGAAATTTGAATCACCTTGACCTCATGCAATAAGGAACAAATTATGCCAGGATCACAACTGCTCCATCTGTCTCCACATTCCATTTTAATCACAACTCGATTTAAATGTTTTGTGCCTTGGCAATCATTGCATTACAATGAAAAGCAACAACAGAAATAAATGAGATGTTGCTTTGTTCTGGCTGATTAAGTCATGATTCAAGGTAACATTCAGGTCACATTACAAGTTGTCAAAACAACGGTGTGCCTTATTTTAGGCATAGAAAAAGGCGCGAAGAAAGTCTATTTCCCAATCCAATATAAGTGACAAGGTCGAGATGGAAATGCTCTTGTGTCTATAAAAATATATCACCATTTAAAGAATTCTATTATTGGCACAGTGGAAGCTATATCTTAGAGAGGCCTCCCATACTGTGGGTAATTATCACAATCCAGCATGTTAATTGCTTTTCGATCTTCAGACTGTGCTTTCAATGAGTCTTGTTGAATGTTGCTGGGATGCACATTCTCTTCTATTTAAGGTGGGCAGCCTTTTTCAAAAGATAGCATCGTCTTTGACTATTGACCAGATAAGGAAGTACTACCCAAGGCTTTAAAGTTTTGAAGCACTAAAGTGAATAAACTTTTCTTTGAAAGTCTGTATAATTTAGATTTATTCCAAGAAAGGCCACATTCCTAAGTCTCTATTTTTCTTTTAAACAAAATGAAGTTTATTTTCTATCATTGTTACAATGAATGTTTTATGTTCATAAACACACATACATGCACACACAATGTAACAGGCATATCTTAACTTATTCAAAGCTAATTTTTTTTTATTTTTATTTGTTTTTATATTAGGTATTTTCTTCATTCACATGTACACTTTCCCTCTCCCATTTTCCCCTCCAAAACAAACAAACAAACAAACAAACACAAGAACAAACCCCTCTGCCTCCCCCCTCCCAATGCCTGTCCCCCCACCCTCTCCCACCCATTGGCCCTGGCATTCCCCCACACTGGGGCACAAAACCCTCACAAGGCCGAGGTCCCTCACTCCTATCGATGATCGAATTTGCAATCCTCCACCACATACCTACTGCCAGTACACTCAATCCCACCCTGTATAGTCCTTGATTGGTGGTTGGGTCCCTGGGAACTCTGAGGGTATTAGTTAGTAATTGTTGTTCGTCCTAAGGGGCTGCAAACCCTTCAGCTCCATAGAACCTTTCTCTAACTCCTTCATTGGGGACCGTGTACTCAGTTCAATGAATGTCTGTGAGCCTCTACATCTGTATTAGTCAGGTATTGTCAGAGTCTCTTAGGAGATAGCTATATGCTTGTCCTTCCTTCCGTCTCTGCTCCATATTTAATTTCTGCCACTCCTTCTGTGGGTGTTTGATTCCCCTTTTTAAGAAGGAATGAAATGTCCACCTTTTAGTCTTCCTTCTTCTAAAGTTTCTTGTGGTTTGTGGGTCGTGACCCTACAAGAATCATGCAGTTAGATTTTTAGAGCAGCTAGCCTGTGAAAAATAAAATACTGTTCCTTGTAATACCGCTTTAAAAGTACAGAGATTGTTTGGGTGCATGGTTTTAGAAAAGTAAGAATACAACATAGTAGGGGGAAAGAAAGCAAGCTGTGGGCATAGTAGCCAGGGAGAGACATGAGAGTCTGTATCCTTGAATGTAAAAACCAACCACAGAAAAATAAATCATGCATTAATTCTCATATAAAGCCCTCACTGAGTAATGTACTCCCTGGAATAAGGCCACATACTCTTAGTCTACATAATTAGTGACCTCAACTGGGCACAAATTGTTTGAATATCTATACTCAAATCACTCAATGAACCTACCAAATCTCACTCCATAGCCTCCATAGGACAGTGGATGCATCATAATGCAAAACTTATTTAGTCCAACTTAAAAAGTACTGAAATATAGTAAAAATGGCCATCTTGCTGAAAGCAGTCTACAGATTCAATGCAATCCCCAACAAAATTTCAACTAAATTCTTCACAGACTTAGAAAGAGCAATTTGAAAATTCATCTGGAATAACAAAATACCTAGGATAGCAAAAACTATTCTCAACAATGAAAGAACCTCTGGTAGAATCACCATCCCAGACCTTAAGCTGTACTACAGAGCAATTGTGATAAAAACTGCATGGTATTGGTACAGTGACAGGCAGGAAGATCAATGGAATAGAATTGAAGACCCAGAAATTAACCCACACACCTATGGTCACTTGATCTTTAACAAAGGAGCTAAAAACATCCAGTGGAAAAAAGACAGCATTTTCAGTAAATGGTGCTGGCTCAACTGGCAGTTAGCATGTAGAAGAGTGCAAATCGATCCATTCCTATCTCCTTGTACAAAGCTCAAGTCCAAGTGGATCAAGGACCTCCACATAAAACCAGATACACTGAAACTTGTAAAAAAGAAAGTGGGGAAGAGCCTCAAGCACATAGGCACAGGAGGAAATTTCCTGAACAGAACACCAAAAGCTTATGCTCTAAGATCAAGAATTGATAAATGAGACCTCAAAAAATTACAAAGCTAAACCAGATACACTAAACCCAATAAAAGAGAAAGTACAGAATAGCCTTGAATACATTGGTATAATAGACAATTTCCAAAACTGAAATTTTTTTCCTGATAATTTCAACATTTTCTTTTTTCTTTTTTTTAGATATTTTCATTATTTATATGTAAATTTCTCCTTTCCTAGTTTCCCCTCCATAAAACAAACAAACAAACAAAAACAACAAGAACAAACCCCTGTTGCCTCCCCCCTCCCCATGCTTGCCACCCCACCCTCTCCCACTTATTGGCCCTGGCATTCCCCTACACTGGGGCACAAAACCTTCACAAGGCCGAGGTCCTCTCCTCCTATTGATGATCGAATTTGCAATCCTCTACTATATGCATGCTGCCAAAACTAGCAGTCCCACCATATATAGTCCTTGGTTGGTGGTTGGATCCCTGGGAGCTGTGAGGGCACTAGTTAGTTCATATTGCTGTTCATTCTGTGGGGCTGCAAACCCTTCAGTGTATCTGGTTTAGTATTGAAGTCTTTTATGTACTTAGACTTGAGTTTTCTACATGGTGGTAGATCTGAATACATTTGCATTCTTCTACATGCTAACAACCAGCTAGACTTGCATCATTTGTTGAAGATGCTTTGTTTTTCTTTGTTTGTTTTAATGTTTTTACTTTTGTTTGTTTTTTGTTGTTTTTTCTTTATGTATTTCTGGATTCTTTATCTAAAATAAGATATTCATAGCTGTGTGGATTTATATCTGGGACTTCAACTATATTATATTCATTAAATTAACATATCTGTTTTTATGTCAAAAAAACATTACAAAGCTTCTGTAAGGCAAAAGACACTGTCAATAGAACAAAATGACAATGAACAAATTGAGAAAAGATCTTTACCAATCCTATATGTGATGGAGGGCTAATATCCAATATATACAAAGAACTCAAGAAGTTAGACTCCAGAGAACCAAATAACCCTATTAAAAAGGGGATACAGAGCTGAACAAAGAATTCTCAACTGATGAACACCGAATGGGTGAGAAGCACCTAAAGAAATGTTCAACATCCTTAGTCCTCAGGGAAATATAAATCAAAACAACCCTGAGATTCTACCTTACACCAGTTAGAATGGCTAGGATAAAATACTCAGGTGACAGCAGATGCTGGAGAGGTTGTGGAGAAAGAGGAACACTCCTTCATTGCTGGTGGGATTCCAAACTGGTACAACCACTCTGGAAATCAGTGTGGCGGTTACTGTGGAAATTGGACGAGGAGGCAGAAAAATATAAGAGCCAGCGGTAATGGAGAAAACCAGGAGGACAAGGACCTCTGCACCAACTAACCAGGGCACATAGGAACTCACAGTGGCTGACGCAGAAAGCATCGGTCTGCACCAGGTCCTCTGTATATATTAGAGCATTTAGTTTAATATATTCAGGGGATTCCTGAGTATGAGCATAAGTGGAGCATCGATTCTTGTCCCCTTCTTGAGGCACTATTCTTTCTGTTGGGTTGCCTTTTTAAACATTGTGATGATGGGTTTTGCTTTCTCTTATTATATTTTATTTTGTCATGTTTGGTTTTAATCTTGTAGAAAGCTATTCTTTTCTAATGAGAGGTAGAAAAGGAGTGGATTCAGAAGAGAGGGGGGGAATGGGGAGGAACATGGAATAGTAGAGAGACAGAAAACTATAATCAGAATATATTGTATGAGAGAAGAATCTATCTTTAATAAAAGTGGGAAAAAACTGTTTAAAGATTACCTATTTCACACACACTATGGTAGAATATGTATTTTTATTCCAAAAGTAAGAACTCTGGGCATAATGAGGAAGTACTGGACCAAAGCATGACCAGAACCTAGCAGGACAAATAGTAGTCCTGGAACACTATATCCAACATCTGGGACATTATCTTAAAAGGGACTAGATGGTTCTGCCCTTCTTCTTTACCTACAATTTGCAACATGCCTTCACCCTGTAGCGTATTCCATCTTTGTATGCAGCTCTCCTTTCCAGATATCTCATAGCTTTGGCTTCTTCAACACTTGGGCTTCCTACTTAAACCCAAACTTCCCTTTCAAAACTACATACAATGACCAGCTTCTTGTATTCCCAGCAACTTCACACAGGGATGGCCCCTCCACATGCTGCCTGGCCTCAGAGCATCTCTGAAATCATGATGAAAGAATCCATGACCTATCATGCTTGCATCCTTCATGCCTGTAGATGCCAAACCATGTGGACAAAGCTGCCAAGTTCAACTGTCATCCTGAGAGAATGCTGGCTTCTTAAATCATATTAGCAATAGATTTTATATTCAGTTACTTTCTCAGAACAACAAGACCTCAAACTTGTTTGCACAATTTGGAGGTGTAGCTCAGTGGGATCTTCCTTAGAGGAAATCCATTCCCTTTCTCCTATTGCAATATAGAAGGCCTCTGCATAATTTTGGATGCCAGCTAATGTTTCTTGGTGTGTGTTTCTTTAAACTGCTCTTTTGTTCCTGTCCTATCTTTTCTTCCTTCTGTATTCTGAATAAGTTATTAATAAGCATGACAGAGTATAACTGTTATACTTAATTTTTTCTGCCAAATAAACCAGTCCATTATTATTTAATTTAGTTTCAATTGAGTTCTTTGGTAATAAATCACAGCCTTTTGCACTTGTCCTAACTATTAGATCAATGGTCGCTAAGTCTGTTACTAATATTTTACTCTTCAAAAACTTTATAGCGCAAATATCACAGAATGCATTGCACTCACTGCCCCTAGCCCTTTAGCCACTCATTTCAAAATCTGACCATTTGTATAGTACAGACTTGCTCCATAGTTCTCCAAAAAATAACATGATCAGGCTCTTCTCCATGATAGAGCATTGTGTGGTGTGTACCAACATCTGTCTTGGGCAGCTTTCTGTGACTGTGGGTGATAAAGGCAAGTACTGAAAAAATTTTTCTTTCCAGTGTGGTAAGAGACTATCATGATGGAGAATCATGTTGGCAAGTGATAGGCCTGGTGGCAAAAGCAGGAACTTCCAGATCACATCTACAGGTGCAAACAGGAAGCAGGGATAGTGAACTGGTAAAGGTTTAAAGCATTTCAACATCATCTCAAGTGATGTCCAGCAAGGGCAAACTTCAAGCTTCCTCTAGACAGTACTGTTAACTAGGGAGCACGTGTTCACATATCTGTATGCATTGTGGGCCATTGCTTTTCAAACTACTACAGAGGCCATTTATTATAACTGCCTGAATAAACAAAGTAATACATGGATAAAAGAATTAAAGAAATAAATTACAGAAGTTTGAGTTACTTAGAGCTGGATAAAGCCGAAATAGACTCTCAAAATAAAAGTGTATGCAGAATCTCAGTGGTCATCAGGGCTGAAACTACAGCCTCATGAAGCTAAGCAAATGCCATAGCACTGAGGCCATAGAGTGATATCTTATTTAGAATTTGTCTTTACTCGTTATCACTGATTACCATGGCTATCATTCATATAAATCAAATAATTTTAAACTATAGAATTTGTGACAGTTAAAGATCTGAAAATCATTGTAAGAGAAGAATAAAGCCACAGGAGTGGATTATAGTTCAGATACATATAGAGCGGTTTGTTATACATGGAGCACAGTTGCTAATCATACTGACAACTCCATTCACTTAAATGGTAGAGGTAAAATGAAGTTTAACGACAATGACATTACTCTTCACCTAGAACTGTTTGATGATACAACAGTGAAATGAAAACAACAAAAATACACTTGTAAAAATGCTCATGGCACACAAAATAGGAATTGTTATATTTTTCTGAACAGATCATAAAAAAATGTTAGCAATGTATTAAAAGCATCATTCCATTCCTTCTATTTATTCAATTCTGAAAACTGCCTTAGAGTCAATGATTTACTTCTGGGTCCTTACTACTGTTTTATTTTTTTCAAATATTTTATATATTTCCTTGTTTGTATTTAGCTTTGAGAGAAATCTATGTTCAGAAATGTTAGGCAACCCTGTTTTCCTCCTAAGCTGTTTTCTTTTATGTGAGCAAACATCTACTCATTTTACTTAGGAAACCACTGACAGACCAACAAATCTTAATTCTAGCACAGAGAATGGCTGAGTTTACTGTGGTCATTCACAAAAGTACAAATGAATGAGCCAAAAGAAGCTCAAAGTGTCCAAACCCCATCTTAGCTCTGGAGAAGAATCAGGATGGCTGTCTCCTCCTGGCTCATTGCAGGAGCTGCTCAAAGGGTCAAAGAGTCTCCCTCCAGCAATTGTTTATGACTTGTGTGATTCTGATGCATGCCCTTGTGAATCCTGCATTCCTGCTTTCTGAGATTTATGTTTCTATATTCCTTAGTCTTAGAACTCTTCTGTCATACTACAGGAGGAATGTTTTAATCAGGAAGCAATGCCACACAATAACTGCATTTGCTTTGATGTTCAGCCAAGCCACACATTTCTTCATTGAAATAACTGAACCTAAAACTGTTACTTTCAAGATCTAGAATGAGTATATTCTGAAAGCTAAAGCTACCTATATCACTAAACAAATTGTTGTTAGCTGTTAATGTAAAGAAATTTACTGTATTAACTATGCACTCAGCCCTGTTTGTTGATCTGTTATAAAGAACTGATTTTCTGCACTCTTTCTGAATTCCCATTCTGAAAGCTAAGATGAGAATGCAGGATAAGTCTTGGAATACTTGAGTACTTTACATCTTGACTGGTATTACTGTTGTTCAAAAAGAAAAAAGAAAAGAAAAGAAAAAAGGAACCAAAGAGCATGTATCTATTTTCTCCTGAGGCTACAAGACTACAAGATAAAGTGTCCCTTAAATAAAAACTTATCTGCCAACTCCTTGATCTTGTATTTCTTTGACTCACTTAAGAACAGGGAGATAAATATTTCTGTCTTGTACCTTCAATGAGCCTAAGGCAGTTTGCGGAGTAGTCTAACTTAGTTGAAACTAAATTGATACTGTGAAATAGATAGGGATGATACAATTACCTAAATATGTAGACAGAAATATGAGTGGCTTAGTAGGTGGAGATTGGAGATTTTGAATTGCACACAAGTAAAAGTCTGTGTTACCATGAATGATTTTTAAATTTGTTTCTACCATAGCCTCAGGGAGGAAAATGTATAGAGAAAACTCCAATTACCTCAGAAAATTCTGAACTAATCTTGAGCAGAATATTGGCAGAAATATGCTGGGAAAGGCTACTTTGATGAAGCCTCTGACAGAAATGAATAAATTGTTACTGGAAACTGCAGTAATCACGCATGTTAGAATAACAAAGCATTTGGCTGAAATTGGCTTGGTGAAGAATAGAATTTGTAAGTGATTAAATTAGACATTTGACTGAGGAAGTATTGAATGAACAAATTGTTCCTTCTTTGTGCTTCTATTAGAGAAGAGGAAAATGATTTAAGGGAACTTAATCAAAAGTTAATCAAAAGAAAATCAAGAGTTTGAGTTTCTCAATCTATTCATAGTGAAGAACAGTGGAAGAGCATTAGGAAAATACAAAATAACACAGCAGCTTCAGAAATGGCTAGCTCTCTCAGCAGAGGCTAAGGACTGTCCTAAGATCGGGAAGGGAAGACATCTTAAAATGTCACGATTAATCATTACATGAGTGCATCCTCTTCAAATCAGTCCAGAGTTTAGCATTAGGGCACATAGAAGGAAATAGCAAGAGTGTTAACAGAAATCCAGCAAACAGAAATAGAAAACTAGGCTCCTGCCAGCTAATCCTGTGATGCCCAAATGCATATGCTGATATCATAACTGCCAATATAAATGGCTGAGGATTTAGACTGAGAGACTGAAATGTTGTTTAGGGAAAAGTGGCATTAATTGAATTTGTCCTCTGATACGAGAAGTCACACAGATCATCCTCAGCTTTCTACCTTGTGAAAACAAAGTTAAAAGTACATATCTAAGGGTCCAAAATTGTGCAATTAATGTTGATAATGGGCAACTTGATCACATAATTACCAGGCACTAGCACTGTGTGTTACATATTCTTGATAATTATACCCAGTCCAGTCCATCCTGAAAAGATAAGAGCCTTTGCCACTGGTAAGGGTGAGAAGTTTACATACTTTGTACTTATTTACAGTGTTTTAAATGTCTAATGCCTCATCCTTTGATATTTGTAAGGGAAGACAGACAGTGCTTCTAGGAGATCTAAAGTAGTATTAAGCCTTCAAGGCATCAAACTTTTCCCATTCCATTGCATTCAGGCTAGGAGAGCTGCAATCTTTACACAGCCTGGCTCTAATGGGTCTTCCACGGCCTTGCTGCCTCCTGAGAACTGCTAATAAGATCATGGAGCTATAGAGGCTAGTTGGCTGAATGACCTGCTACAACTATACAATCAAGCACTTTGAAATGGCTCAGTGGTTCCATAGGCTTTGAATAACTGAAAATCAGATCACTTTACCTCTGAGAAGCCCGATTTCAGTGTCTTAACCTGACATTAGATTGCAGGATGCTGTTGTTGGACTTTTTATTGTTTTTCTTGTCTTATTTCCCTCTGGATACATATGTACTTAGGTTTTCATTTATTTTAAAATATTAATATACTCTTTAAACTTTAAATATTTCTCTTTGTACTATGTAGAAACACTTTTTTGTTTGAAAATATTTGCTCTTTGCTTCTATTTGCCCTCAAATTTCATATCATTTTTCTGCTGAGCAAGAGAAGTGAGGCATGGATATGAGGTAAAGTAAATTTGGGAGGATGAGTGGACAGAGGAGAATCCTTGGTTGCAATGTATTATGTAATAGAAGGATATATTTTTAATAAAAATCTATCATTATGCAATATATGTATATTTCTAAATAAAAAGGAAAACATTTGCTATTATATTACATAAAATTTATATAAGTATAATTTACCTAATACAATAAAATATCCATTTAATATTTTCTTTAATTAATTAATTTACGTGTGTATGTGTGTGTGTGTGTGTGTGCACGTGCGCGAGTGCACACATATTCACTACTTTGTGCATGGAGACTGGAGGACAAATTATAGTAGCTTGTTTTCTTTGTCCATCGTGAGGGTCCCAGAGATTGAATTCAGACCATCAAGTTTTAAAGTAAGTGCCTTTAATTACTGAGCAATTTCCTTGACACCACTTAATCTTGTCTTTATATGTTAACCAGTAAATCTACAACTTGCTATACAAAGTGATTTGAAAGCCTCTATTTTTTTAAAAACTGATAGTGGACTCTAATATGGGGTGTCTACATGGAGTACTATGACATCATTAGCATGCATTCAATCATATGACAATCATGTGTTTAATGTAAAAGAACCACCTAGTTCAATTGGCAAATACTTGAATAGAATTAGAATTTGTGATCATTATCAACGTATTTATTACTCAGTATTTCGTACTGATTCACTTTTCTCACTTGAATTATTTGGCTTTCAAAATTGGTTTATTCAGTTTCAAGTACTAAACAAGCTGCATAAACCAGATATGGCAAAGATGTGATCAAAACTATTGTAATGTAACATTGGTAGATACTGGGCTTTTTGAAGACAGAAAGGAATTATTTATAGCCCCACAGAAACTGAGTTTTCCTGTACATTATAGTGAGCACTAAATATTTGTATGGTTTTATGTCACTATAGTAGGATTTATCTTATGTAACAGATAATGGTTGTGTGGTCCAGCAAGAGCCTTAAGACAAATCAGCAATCTTTGGTGTATATTTGATAAAACTTGAGTAGTTTTCCAAGTGTTTACATGGTAAACAAAACAAAACAAAACCACCCTTCTTCTATACTAATAATGATATCAAAAAGAACTCAGTATGCAAATATCCAGTTGATTATTATCTTCATCAATATTGTTGAAGAAAAACTGGCTATAAAGTTTCTAATACTTTATCTACTTTTGCAAAATTGTTCCCAATATACTTAAGACTTTAACAGTAAGTTGAGTAATTTATTCTTTAGTTATACACATTAATTCTTACTATTTGATTTTTAGAATATAGGGCTAATTATATGAAGCAACCTTGAACCAGTGTCTTGTAGTGCATAAATTACTGTAGTCCTGTCTTCTCTTCTCTGTTCTGTTATATTGTCCAATAGGTTTTGCAACAAGTTTGCCCATTTCAGGTGTGAAAGCAGGAACAGAGCAAGTAATAGGTTTGTTTTCTCAGTTTCCTATGGTTTCAAGTCTGTCTCCCTAGGGCTATGGCAAGAACTCTATTAGAGACACTGGCTCCCATTTGCTTTCCTGTAATACTTGCTTCTCTAATTTTCTCCAGGCCAGAAGAGTTGTTGCTTTGCACTGAGCCTTCAACATAAGGAAGAACTATGTGTTTATTTACCAACATCCTTGGTAAATCTTTGAACAAGCAACATAATGTAAAATGTGATGTCTTCATATTTTACTAACTTCTATGTGCATATCATCAGTGACACATCATCATCATTAAATTTATTACCATGCTATACATATATCCATTAACTGTATAATTACACAAGGTTCATTGTTTTGAAAAAATATGTGAGGAACCTTTATGTTCATTTTTTTAATACATTCTCTCCATGGAGGACACTTAACTTTTACCCCAGTTTATTTTCAAATTTTTAGTGATTGCAACCTACCTTCTAGAAAGAATTCTTTAAGATACCAGTTGCTAAAAAGATTTTACCTATTATCTGTACATCATTAATTGCATCACCCCAGAGTGATTACAATCTCAAGAAACAGAGCACAGACTCTGGAAGAAATGAAATGTAATCACAGCCTTGCTTCTTTGTAATACCTACTGAAGAACCCCTCGTCCTCACAGTTTTCACCATGTTTCCTTTAACTCATTAATATGCTTTGGAAAAATATCACTAATGACATCATTATCAATTTAAGTAAATACACTAGTCCTTCTTTGTTTTGCTCTTTATAAAATATTCAACACTGTTAATCAAGAAGGCCATGCTCCAGTAACAAGGATGTTGAAATAGCCTTCTTCCAGAACACTTCACAAGGCATGAACCCCAGGAGGCCAGGGAGTGTGATTAGCAGATAAAGGCTCTTTTGCTTTTCAAACTTGCTTTGCTTAAATCCTGCTACAATAGGGTAAGGTCATACAACTGTGGCAAATATGTTTGAATATGTTACTCTATGCTACGAGAATCTTTAAATAATGGCAATATTTTTTTTCTGCTAAGGATAGCAGGGGGGCAGTGTGAGTAGTTTATGATTTTTTTTAATATATAAAAGCTGTTATCTGGGTTTGGCAAAGATTGTGGAGATGCAGCTGTGTACTCTAATCTTCATATGAATTATTTAACACCTAGAATCTTTTCCTGTTTTTATGACAGATAAACTAAATATGCCCATGTGGAGAGTAAAACATAAAATAAAATAAAATAAAATAAAATAAAATAATACACTAGGGAAAATCACTAAAACTGTACAAGTTTTTAAAAAGATTTTTGGAAAACAAGACTGAGAAATAATATATGTGTTGATTTTCCACTTGTATTAATGATTTCCTTTTTCCTCCTTACATAATTCTTATAGTCTGTGATATTTAAAGCATTTGTTTAACAGACCATGTAGGTCATGAACATGTACATAGTAGATTTCATGTTTCATAGTTTACAGATATCAAATTATAGTTCACTCTCTGGAATTTTGGTAGCTCAAAAAGTTATAAAGAGTATGGTGATAAAGTTATAGGGTAACGCGTTTGTTTGTCACATACTCAGATATTGATATGAGTTAGATGTTGTTAAAATCATTTTGACTAGCATATGAAAATATTTGTCCGAGATTATTGCTGAAACTTTCCTACACTTTTTTTTTTTTTTTTTTGGTTTTTGAGACAGGGTTTCTCTGTGTAGCCCCGGCTGTCCTGGAACTCACTCTGTAGACCAGGCTGGCCTCTGGCCTCAAACTCAGAAATCTGCCTGCCTCTGCCTCCCAAGTACTGGGACTAAAGGTGTGCGCCACCACGGCCTGCTTTTTTTGTTTGTTTGTTTGTTTGTTTGTTTCCTACACTCTTAACTTACTGAATTAATGTCATTCCTAGTAGTTTCTCATACATGAGCACTATACTGCTTAGTTTATGCCATCATGACACACATCTGTAGATATCCTTGATGAAGTAATCTCACTTGAATAATTTCTTTCATCAGGTTGGCCTGAGGACATGGCTTTGGGTGCTGTTTCTTAACTAATGGTGGATCATAGAGGGCCCAGTTCACTATGGACAGAGATCTCTGTCATGTGACCCTTGCTTGCCTATGCACTCAAGCTCAGCAAACCCTGGAGAGCAATCCCACTAAGCAACATTTCTCCTCTACTCCAGTTCCTGTCTCCAGGATACTTCTGTGAACTCAGTTATTTCATGATGTAGGCAAAATAGGCCTTTAAAAATATTACATGTTTTCTTTATTTACATTGCAAATTTTATCCCCTCTGAAAAACCCCTATCCCATTCCTCCTCTTCCTGCTCACTAACCCACCTGCCCCTGCTTCGCTGTCCTGGAATTCCCCTACACTGGGGCCTTAAGCCTTCATGAGACCAAGGGCCTCTCCTTTCATTGACATCCCACAATGCCATCCTCTCCCATGTGTATTCTTTGGTTGGAGGTTTAAACCTTGGGAGCTCTGAGGGTACTGGTTAGTTCATATTGTTGTTCCTCCTATAGGGCTTCTAACTCCTTTAGCTCCCTGGGTTTTTTCTCTAGCCCCTCCATTGGGGACCTTGTGCTCATTCCAATGGATGGTTGTGAGAATCCACTTCTGCATTAGTTAGGCACTGGCAGACCCTCTCAGGAGGTCAAAGGGATACAAATTGGAAAGAAAGAAGTAAAAATATCATTATTCACAGATGATATGATAGTATACTTAAGTGACCAAAAAATAGGCCTTTTACTTCCAAAAGTTGCTTTTGGTTATGATGTTTACCCTATGAATAGAAACAAAGCTAGAAGAAATAGTGAATATCTTTGAATTTAGGGAACTAACAGAAGTTACTTTGCTAATAAAAGAATCAAAGTTAACCACTTAGAATTATGTTGTACCTTTTTAAAGTAACTTTTTAAAAGATGAATGCTGAAAAATATAAGCAGCTAGTCTAAGAAGCAAACTAGAAAAGAATTACAGTTGTATCTAAGAGTTATGACAAGATAGAAACAAAAATTGAAAGAGGATGAGAAAAGGAGACAAAAGGCAGTTGAAATTCTTTTGTCTCTGTTCATTGATGGCTCTGTTTTTTCATCTAACTATTGTTTTATCAAACTTTTATTATCATATAACATTTTAAATGAACCAATGAAGTTTTAAAAGATTCAAAAAGCAATATACTCTTTAACATTTATGCCTTATACATTACAAGATACAAATAACTAGAACTTAGTCTTAAAGCCCCAAGGTCCCAAGGTTGGATGAGCTTAGTAGCATTATGGTTGAGCCGTGCTTAATTTTATTAAGTTGATGATTCAGTTATAGTTTTTTTTCATTTTTATTGACTCTTTGTGAGTTTCACATCATGCCCTCCATTAACATTCATCTCCCTGTCTCCTCATATCTGCCTTTCAGCCCTGGAATTTCCCTATTAAAATAACACCCACACATACCACCACCACCACCACTACCAGCACCAGCAGCAGCACCACCACCACAAACAACAACAAGGCATAGAAACCATCTCATTGTGGAAGGTGTAGTATTCTACAATGTATCCCTCTATTCACACATCTTCATTTGCAAATGCTAATTGCAATGAGTCACTGGTCTGCTTCAAGTTCTCTGGCTTTTGTAACACCATCAATCAGTATTGGATCTTCATTGAGACTCCTCCCAGTGATCCTGTTGTACGGTGTCACGGAGATCCTGCAGCATTGAAACACAAGGACTGACTCTTTCATTGTCCCACACATTCACAGATGATATAGAATTGGGGAAGGACCATTTCAGAACCCTGGAACTGGATCCTGATTGTAGTAGGTCAGCATGCCTTTATCCTTGTGACCAGAAAGTACTTTTCAACACTGTCTCAGCTAGGCCACCTAATGCTGCCATCGAAGGAGGCAGGGTCAGCTTTCCTGCTTTCATGTCATCGGGGCCAGTTCACCTGCCCCAGGTAGCAGGGCTGGCCATTCATAGCAGGCTACTTCTCTCTACCCTTGAGTCCTTAATTCCATGTTCATTTACTTTTCTTTCTCTGACTACTACATACTGCACATTGTGGTAGCTACTGCTACAGACTGGCTATGCAGCTAGTGCTCCTGTGGATGACTTCCTCCATCAGTGCTGCATGGTATACTAGAAAGTAAATGTTTATGGCCCATCTATGCCATGTACTGGAGGACAAGTCTCAGGATGGCATGGCAATCCGAAGATCTTTGTCTTCCTCCTCCTGTGCTGTGCTGCCTGGATTTTATTTGACTTCATTTTTATGAGTCCTACACATGAGATAGTTTTAGCCACCGAGCCAGGCATTAAGCTAGGGTGACAAAAGGACTGCGATCTGCTCTGCCTCTGACTGATATTTAAACAAAACCAACAAGGTATCTTGTGGACCATTACGGGGGGAGGGGGAGGCGCTTAACCTTGTTTTTATTGATCTTTTCATTACTTGAAGGTTTATGATCTGTCAATAATGTGTTCACTGTATTTCTCTTCATTACAATGCACAGTTCCAGACATTAGCAACTTGGGCTTATTTCTGACAGCAAGAAATATATTGTGAGATATATTGAAATATTCAAGAATATAGAAAATAATAAAAAAAATGATAGTCATACAAGTTCTGAGTCAGTTTTATCCTGGGGATCTCAGAAAAGAAAAAAAAATGTTCTCTCTGTCCTTAAGACTATCTATAAAAAAAAAGTAGGAAAATAATTATCTTTTCAGTGTCTAATTATGAGGTCAAGTAAGTACCAATCAAGAGGAGTATGATATCAGCTCAGAGAATAACTTAAATACATTATTTTAAATGTTTTATTTGGGGAAGGATGATAATCAGAAATAATTCCCATGTAGTCTGGATAGGTGAAAGTAACAAAAGAAAACCTACTACATATTCCAGCTACAGAGACTGCCATTCTCAGCAGAGAAAACCAAACTACTACTATTCTGCAGTACTCTGGGAATTATATTGGACACTGAACTGGGAGTTTCTGGTTTCCTAGACTTAATTGAGTCACTTGTTGCTTTTTTTTTTTTTTTTTTTGGAAGCTGTCTTATGAGAGGATGTTTTACTGAGAATGGACACATGGTCTTTTTCTGGAAGCTGTCTAGTGAAAAGGTAAGTGATGTTTTGCAGATGCTTGAGAGGACAACAGGCTTGGCAAAATCTAAGCATAACCCAGTAGACAGTAGATGATGCTGTGGCATTGTTTTGCCTTGCTGTTCTTCATTGAGCTTCATAGATGTTGGTCTTTGCTGATAACACTACTGCATTGGTTCACCTTGCTTTCTTAGCTGACCTGTTATGACTTTGTAGGCAGAAGGTACCAAAGAACTTTTGGTGGTATTCTGGCTGCTTTTTGCCAGTTCAACATACTTGTACTGATAAGCAGAGAGTCATGGTTTCTTCTGGATCCAGCTGCTGCTGGATCATGTTTCGTATTTTTCTAGTGGACTGGACCTCTGACAATGAAGCCTGCAATCATCCCAAGGGACTACTTTTAAAAGGTTCATGTCCATTTTGTCCTATGTATTAGTCATCTTCCTCCCCTATCTTTGGTTGGTGAGCCATAAGGGAGGTTGAATTATTTAAGAACCCTTATGAAAGTATGTTCTGAATATATAAGCCTACATGACAAAATTTTCTGGCTCCTTCTCATTTACTGGTTAGTTTTGTCTTCACCTCTCTCTAGCTTGTTATTGCTCTCTCTTATTTTGTAAAGATAAAACTGTGCTAAAACTGTGACATCATCTCTCTCTGTTCTGTTCAAAGTAGTCTCTCATTCTTGTGCTGTTCTCGTGAGAGTTCAGCTTACCTTATCTCTGACTCATACTCTCAAATCTTTTTCTGATTCATTACTTTTTCTGCCCTTAAATTGGACATCACCTTCAAACATGGCTGCTTCCTTCTTCAAACTAACCTTACCTTAATTGTTAGGAATTAAGGATGTATGCTAAGGGCATTTCTGTATTCCAGACAGATCATACTATAACACAGAGCGTGTCTGCATTCCAGTCAGATCATATAGACCTAGTAGGTCTTTGGATGTGACCTCTTGCCAGAGCAACCATGTTGCTGAACTAAAATTCTCTTTAGTCCTTAGTATTTAAATTTATTTCATGAATACCAAAGACTGATGCATTCTAGCTAATTTATGCTTTGAGGAGTAATTGTGAGAAATTTGACCAAAGAAAGCAAACATCAAGATCTCATTTGAGAGAGCAAGCACTAAGTATACTTAATACCTGTATCCTTCCCTCGAATACATCAAAATATGTCTAGTATGGTTAATTCAAGATGATATAATGATTTCTTACTCTTCCAGAATAGGGAAACTCATGAAAAATCCACATCTGCACTGTTTCTACTGATAACATATGTAATTCTGTCTCCATTTACTGTAGTCTTCTATGTGTCTTCTCATAGCCAAAGAAATAGATTTTAAATCTCATTTATGTGGGCACTGTTATGTACTATGTGCACATTTTCCTCTAAATGATTTAAAAGCCATTATGAGAATGTAAATATGTAGGGTGATTATGAGTCAGCTAACTAATGAGGCTTGTTTTAAATGGTATTATGTTCCTTTTCAATTTGGCTCTGTACTACGAAAGAACGCAGTGTTCACTGTGCTGTTCTGGAAGCACAGAGCAACCTTCTCCAAATAGAAGGAAGGGTGGTGTTCTAAACTTGCTATAATTATGGACTTCTCCACCTCCAGAACAAGGGAAAACAAAAGACTTTTGTTTACAAATTAACTACCTTTAGGCAGCTTCTTTTAAACAGTTCAAGTATTATATTATGATAGATATTAACCCTCTTCATGAAGATTATTACCTAAGGACCTTGTTTTCTAAATACTTTACCTATTTATCCAGTCACACTCTGGTTAGGACATTAGCATTTGAAATGAAGTGAACACAAATAGTTCATCTCTAGCTCATTTTTCTTCTCTGAAGCATCATTGCAGACTAGTAAGTGGTTTAGGATATGAAGTCAGATGACGTGATTTGTATATTTTAGAAAAATATTTTGTATTTTAACTGCATTTTTAGAAATTAATTGAAAGTGCTCAGGGAATCATTTTCTGGGTTCATTATAATCATCTAATATAGTAGTAATTATTTTACACCAAGTGGTAATTATTTTATACTAAGTCATAAAAATTGGTGAATATAATATATAAAACAATTTCAAAGCTATGCAGGGAATACTGCATCACTTATTTTGAGGTAGGATTAAAATATTTTGAGATTGGTGTCAAGTACCTTTAGTGACAATACTGTCCATAAATAAGATAAAAATTAATAGGGTCAATGCAATGTGATGAACTTCATCTTATATTCTTCCAGTGCATTTATTCATGCCAACTAATTGGATCTGATGATAATGATAAAAAATTATCATAAAGAAAAGGGAAGAAAGGTATTATAATCAGTAATCAATTGATCAAAGGATAAGATTATATTAGATAAATAAGAATATTGATAATATAGAAGCCACTGATAAAGTCTAAGAATAAAATAATATATTATTTCAAAAGTCACTCATGATTCAATTTTAAAATATTAAAAATATTTTATTTAATAATAATACATATCACATATCGATAATGTGTTGGGTTAATTCATTCCCCACCCGACTTTTCCCTTATTCCAAGTTTCATATACTTCTTCCTTTCTTAAATACTTACTGTCAATATGCTCATGGATATGGGATCATTTACTAGGACATAGTTAATATCTCAGGACCTGAATCCCTAAAGAAAATGGACTCTCTCAGCCAACACATGACAATTGCCAATAGTTTCTTAGATGCAAGTAAAACGTCATGAGCGTCCATTGTATCCAGATACAGTCATTCTGGGATGTTACCTCCCCCTTCCCCTCAGCCATCGGACTTCTGGCAGTCTTTGCTTGGAGGCTACCATCTAGGGAGCTAAGACAAATGTTCTCTGCAGACTGTCAGTTAGTACCCTTACTGCCTGAAGATATTCTGAACCTGTGGACTTTGGCACCTGAACCTTTTTTGCAGTATTTATGTTATGCAAATAGCATGTAATTTAGAGATTTGGTTTCGGTTTCTCCTGTGACTATAAAAACCCTGGCTTATCTAAGTAAAGTGAAGTCTTGATTAGGCTATTTCAACTTGACTTCATGATTTCTCTTTGCATTTCGAATCCTCTATTTCAGGTCCTTTGTTCCCTCCTCTGAGAGAATTCAGTTCATGAAATTGTGGGCAGTTTCACTGGGATTTTGATGCTTGGATCTCACAGTCATTCTGGGATTTTTATGCTTGGATCTCACAATCATTCTGGGATATTGATGCTTGGGTCTTATGGATGTCTTTTGCATACTATATATATAAATATATTTATATAATATATATATATACATACACATATATATGTATATATATGTACACATATATATGTATATATATGTATATACACATATATATGTATATATATGGATCAGCTCTAAAATCAATCACTATTTCTATGTGGTTTTGTCCCTGGGAGCTCTGGGGGTCTGGTTGCTTGACATTGTTGTTCTTCCTATGGGGTTGCAAATCCCTTCAGCTCCTTCAGTTCTTTCTCTTACTCCTCCATTGGGGACCCTATGCTCACTCCAGTGATTGGTTGTGAGCATCTGATTCTGTATTTTGTCAGGCTCTGGCAGAGCTTCTCAGGAGACACCTATATCAGGCTCCTGTCAGCAAGCACTTCTTGACATTCATAATATTTTCTGCATTTGGTGATTGTATATGAGATGGATCCCCAGGTGGAACAGTCTCTGGATGGCCTTTCCTTCAATCTCTGCTCCACACTTTCTCTTTGTAGTTTCTCCCATGAGTATTTTGTTCCCTCTTCTGAGAAGGACTGAAGCATCCACACTTTGCTCTTCCTTCTTTTAGAGCTTCATTTGCTCTGCTCTGTGAATTGTATGTTGGGTATTCCAAGTTTCTGGGCTAATATCTACTTATCAGTGAGTACATACCATGTGTGTTCTTTTGTGATTGGGTTACCTCACTCAGGATGATATCTTCCAGATCCATCTATTTGCCTAAGAATTTCATAAATTCATTGAATTAATAGCTGAGTAGTACTCCGTTGTATAAATGTACTGTATTTTCCTTATCCATTCCTCTGTTGAAGAACATTTCAGTTCTTTCCAGCATCTGGCTATTATAAATAAGACTGCTATGAACATACTGGAGCATGTGTTTTTGTTATATGTTGGAGTATCTTCTGGGTATATGCCTACGAGTGGTATAGCTGGGTCCTCAGGTAGTACTAGGTCCAATTTCTGGAAAAAACGCCAAACTGATTTCCAGAGTGGTTGTGCCAGCTTGCAATCCCACCAGCAATGGAGGAGTGTTCCTCTTTCTCCACATCCTGGCCAGCATCTGCTCATCACCTGAGTGTTTGATCTTAGCCATTCTGACTGCTGTGAGGTGGAATCCCAGGGTAGTTTTTATTTGCATTTCCCTCCTGATTAAGAATGTTGAACATCTTTTTAGGTGCTTTTCAGCCATTCAGTATTCCTCAGTTGAAAATTCTTTGTTAGCTCTGTACCCCATTTTTAATAGGGTTATTTGGTTCTCTGGAGTCTAATTTCTTGAGTTCTTTGTATGTATTGGTTATTAGATCCTCTATCAGATATAGGATTGGTGAAGATCTTTTCCCAATCTGTTTGTTGCCATTTTGTCCTATTGACAGTGTCCTATAAACAAACTCCTACTCATGAGCCAAGGGCTCTTTATCTTGATTGAATCCCAGCCAAGAACAGAGTGATCTACACTAGGTGGAACTTGAGCACCAGACAACCTCAAATTCTCCCCCACAGAGACGGAGTTCCTGCTTAAGGCCACACCTACTCCAAAAGTCTACCTACTAGTGGTGCCATACTCTATAGCCAATCATTCATGCAAATGAACCTATGGAGAAAAGCTTTTTCAAACCACTACTGATTGCCACCACCAAAGCGGACCTTATACCTTTCTCATGAAAGCAAGTAGTTTTACAAGCTGGAGCAAAGTGTCCATTTAATTAGGCTCATGTCCTCTTATAGACTAGGAAGTAAAAAGCTGTGTTTTCCCTCATGATTGCATTTTGAAAAGGTGTCAGAAAAAAAAAATAAAACCTTCTGGGTTATAAAACTAACATGGTTCTTTAACAAGATTTGCATCCTAAAAAAGAGAAAGAACTTGTTATAGGTTTTCTAAAGTAAATATTCCTAAGAAAGAGAGAGGAATGTCTGCTTTTGAAGGTAGACCAGTTCAGTTCTGTCATGCAAAGGACACAATGAAGTCAGAGAGCTTCTCTCAGCTATGGGCAATACCAAAGCCCCATTTGTTCAGTAACATAGCAGCAAAGGAAGTAAGAAAATAAGTTTTATAACAAGTTCACATATTCAATGTAGAATATGAACCTTTTAAAAAGATAGGTAAAAGAAGTAAAAGGCCATAATATGTATATAAATGCATTGATAATAAAAGTTTTACTACATGACAGGAACATGAGCGAGGCTCTTAGTAAAACTGATCCACTTTTGGAGAAAGCAGTGGAAGCTAGCCTGAGGAAACAAAAAGACTGAAGGAAAAACAAAATTGATAGAAGAATAGTGACATGTGGAGAGATAGTAACATTCTATCAACTATTTATTATATGCCTAAAGAAGAAAAAGCATGCACAGAATACATTAGAAATGTATGTATTTATTCAAAATCTGATGAAAACATCTCAGTAGTTTTCAATATTTATTTATGAAAAGATACTGACAATATTATTCATTGTGTTATCAAAATTAGTTTTGTCTGATAAATGGAAGAATAAAACCAGGCCTTCCAGGATTGGCAGGCATAAGAAGGAAGAGTGTCAAAATTCTCAGTATGAAGCAGAGGTCACACTTTTGTGTAATAGAATTGTCATAGAGGGTCATAGGCATAGTTTCACTGAGAAACCATGAAAATGTGATGACTTCAGTGGTTGTCACACCTTATGCATATTTTTTATCAAATAAGGCTCTGTGGTCTTTAAATTGTTTTAGCTGTCACAACATTATCCCAGTTTGTCAGAAATGCATCTTGAAAAGCATTGGTGTATATTTAATATAACATATAAACTGTATTCTATCAAAAACTAATATGTACTAGACTTAGGTTTACATAAGTTCAATAAATATGGGAACATAAACTCAAATTCAATCAAATAGAATATTTACTCGAGATGAGTTTAAAAGTTTTGAGCATGGTGTTTTAGATTTGTCTTTATTTTAACTTATGTATACAGGGGTACTGTGCACTGGTGAGTTTGTGGAGTGCAGAGGAGGGTATCAGATCCCCTGAAGCTGGAATTACATACTACTGTAAGATACCCAACATGGGTAATGGGAACTGAACTCTAATCCTGAGTCGAATGATATACCTTAGTTGTCGAGTCTTCACTCCAGAAGTCCACACTTTTGAGATATAAACATTGGGGGCCGGATAGAGATAAGAAGATAATGAAGTGACACTGAAATATTTTTAAAAATTTTTCTAAATCTATATTCATATGATTTAGGAAGTACTTTTTTATTCATTATTAATAATAATCATAACACACAGACACCATCAGAAAATCAAAACCAATTAAGATGTAGAGTTATGAAATCCAGTCTCATTAGCATGATAATAAGCATTTGATGAACAAAAAGTCCACAATAAATATTGTAAAGTGGATGGGGAAAACTTAGGAGACCTCAAACCTAAACAAAGAGCTATAGGCAAATAATGAATGCTAAGAACAGGAGAAATAGTTTCACCCAGGAAAAGTACACCAATTAGTTACCCATACCAATTGGGTAGCTTTGAAAGCATACATATAAGTAAAATTTAGAAAGACATATTGTCTTAGTGTTTCTGTTGCTGTGAAGAGACATCATGACCAAGGCAACTCATATACGTATGTAAAACATTTAACTAGGACTGTCTTAAAGTTTCAGAGGTTCAGTTTATTGTACAACTAAGGATGTAACTTTTCCAATGACCTTTCCTGGGCTCTCATAGTGATGAGCATCAGCTGTTCTCCATGACCACTTCATGCCTTCAAAACCAGTACCACCTGTTCAATCTTGCATATTACCAAACCTGATTGCCATGTATATGTCTATCTCCAGAACACAGCTTCTTTCTGCTCTCTTGAAAACCTTTCCAGAAGAGTTTACTTCAGCGAAGCTGGCCTCTTCTTAATCACTGCTAATTTCTTATCTCCAGTATCCACTGTCCCAATAACTTCTTCTATTATTGTTGACTCTTAAGTTAAAGCCTCATGCTTGTAGCTGCCATGTTCTTCTGCTTCTTGAGGATGGTAATGCTCCTAGCATGTACCTACTACATATTCACAAGCTTTCTGTTTTCCAACTCCTTCACTGCTCCACCTTAGCTGTCTTGGAACTTACTCTGTGGTCTGTTCTTGAACTCAAGGATCTCTATGATTGTCTCCTGAGTGTTGGGATTTAAGGCTTGTACTAGCCTAAAGTTTCTCTTTACTTGGAACTTGGCTTTGTGCTAGGCTGGCCATTAACTCAGAGATCTGCTTGCCTCTGTCCCCTGGGAATAAAGGTATGAATCACCACACCTGGACCTTAAATTTTTTTCATTTCTTATTCACAAGACCTTCTACAAATAATTTTATGGTGTCCACCAAAGGGCTTGGGTTACATCTCCAACTCTGTCCTCTCTAGCACTCTAAGCTCTGGCTGACCCCTCTCCACTGCTGCTGCTGTTATTGTTGGTTATTCCATGGTACTAGCATCTCCAATATACAAACATGGCTACTGAACCTCAAGATCTATATCACAGGTATGGCCACTATATCTGGATCTCTCTATCTCTCTATTTCTCTATCTCTATATCTCTATATCTGTTCATTCTTGATAGAGTCAAGTTGACAAACAAGAATAGCCACCACAATCCATCCCTTGTAATTTTGACACACTATCATATTTCCTATGTCCAAATAAAAACAATAGCCAGGTCATAATAGCACCTATATGTTATATCCTTCAATTCCAAATGCCTATAGACAAAGTTTAGCTGGGTGGGATATCTTGCTATCTAAGGAAGACTTGGCTGATGATAGAACTTTCAATCAACTCTCTTCACTAAGCAGCTCACCAGGAACCTTTGTGCTATTTTAAGAATGATAAGATGACACTGCAAATTTGAACATAAAAGGGAGTCTTTGAAGTTCCATCAATACATAAATGAGTATCATATGATGTGTAAAAGTACAGATGCTAGGTCTCTTTTCCAGTCTCAAAAGTTATTTTTTTCTCCAGTCTTGCTGTGTAACTACAGCAATACTGTATGCTGGGTAATTTATCAATAATATTGGTTTATCTTTTTATAGTTCTAGAGACTCTGAAGGACTATGCTTGGATTTTGTCTTACTATGGGCTTCATTTAATACTTCCAAATAGGCAAGAATTTTGTCTTGGAAGGGACCATCTTTACTGCTTCCAAGTTAGCATCTTGTTCCTACATGTTCAGGAAGGGGCACTTACTAGGTCCTCTTTGATATGGGATGAAAAGGCAACAGGCAGTGTGCTCTGCAGATTGTGTACCACAAAGGCCTCAATTTATGTAAAAAGTGGGCCCACATACTCATCAATTCCTAGCATTCAAATGTTTACTGTTGCTACTAGCAACAGTAGAACATTTGGTAGAATTATCAAATACTTCAATTGCCATTGAGTCAATTACAAAATAGGGATATAATACATTTTCTTAACCTAATAATAAAGTAAAATGAATCAAAATAATTGTTCAAAAATGCCACAAATGTTTACATACTAATCATTATTTTCATTGTCATCTGTAAAAGAAAAAATACATTTATGGAGTATACTGTACCTAGATACCACTGTCAGGGTTTCATTTTATAAGAGTTTATTTCATTACTTAGTATCAATCTTTACCTTTTTTCCCTAAATTTATGAAATGTAATAATATACAAGCAGCTTAGAAAATAACCCTAATTCAAATTTGGAAATTCTAAAATCTTCAAAAATAACAGAATTGGAGACACTTTTGAATTATATGAAAATAAAGACTATTATTGTTTATAACAATATAAATAGTACTATTAAAATTTATGATTATATTACTCTAAATAATTTTGGGTTTATAGTCTGCAGCAAGAGGGCCTTAATAGCAAGTTCTAGACGGTAACCAAGAGCAATGTCCAGAGCTTGCTTTGAGGTTTCACTGACTACAAACTTAAAATGAGTTAATCTGTTCTTGGTACTTTGTATTTGAAAGCCTATAGTAAGTTGGAAAGACACTGTCCTCCTCCTGCCATCACAAAAGAAATTCCATTAAAATTTATCTATGTAAAGACTACACATATATGCACGTATATTTATATACATATATACCTATGCATATACAAACATATTTATATATGTATATGCATATGCATATGTATACACACACATATATGTATAAAATATTCTATAGTAGTATAATTCTATTAAGAAATTTTGAAAGGTTTTAGTCTTGATTATCCCTCTCTATACTCTATTTAGCCATCTGACCTCACTTATACCTTCAATTAGCCATTCTTGTCTTATTATTCCTGATTCTATGCTCACAAATTCTTAAGCTATCTAGAGCCATCCCCCCATATGTCGACTAACTTGTTTCTTGACCTTGATACAATTTAAACATATATATCCAAATGTTGAAAAATGGCATTCAAATTTGAGAAAAGCACATTATGTTTATATTGAGTATAAATTACCTGATTCCAAATAATTGTTTCCACCTACATCCACTCACTTGCAAATTTCCTTTTATTTAATAGCCAAATGATAGTACATCTTGTAAATGTACTATTTTTCCTTCTTCCATTGACATACATATAAATTGTTTCAACTTCCTTCTCTGATATAAAGAGATGACCAATATATCTGAAATAATATATAAAGTCCTATAGGAGGAACATAGCCAAGCAGGGATGGGGTCACAGGCAAAAGAGTCTTATGGGAATATACTGAGGTATATGTTCAGTGTATCTGACAGGCCTTTCTGTCAGTTCTCAGAAATCAACTCAGCTCCTTCTGCTTTGAAAGAGTAACTGAGGTTCCTAGTCAGTAATACTTTGCTCTGATGAAAAGATACTTTCTTCCCTGATGGTAGAATAATTTTCTTTCTTAAAACTTACTTTTCTCTCATGGGAAAAAACATTTTTTATTTCCCTGTTTTATAGCAGTATTTCAGAACGATTTGTAAGTTTGTTTGTTTAAATAACATCCTTTGACATTTTGCATGAATGTTAAGGAGATTGTACATCTCAAGGACATAGCACTTTTTAAAAAAATTATTTATTCACTTTACATCCCAATATCACCCCCCTCTGACCCCGTAACAAAGATCCTCCCCCTTCCTTCCTCTTCATCCCCTTACATACTATATCCCCATTCTTCATGTCCCAGGCACATCAGTGCTAGGCACATCCTCTCCCACTGAAGACAGATAAGGTGGTTCAGTTAGGGGAGCAGAGCCCACAGGCAGGCAGGAAACAGGTTCAGGGATAGCCCCTGCTCTAGTTGCTGGGGAACCTGCATGAAGACCAAGCTGCATGTATGTTATATAAGTTCAGGGGGCCTATGTCCAGCTGGTGCTCACTCCTTGGTTTGTACTTCAGTTTCTGTGGGTCCCAAAGGGGCCAGGTCAGTTGACTCCGTTGGACTTCCTGGAGAGGCCTTGTTCTCTTCAGTTCCCTCAATCTTTCCCTGAAATCTTTCGTAAGACTCCCCAGTCCATCTAATGTTTGGCTGTGGATCTGTGCATCTCTTTCCATTGGCTGCTGGGTAGATACTCTCAGAGGACAGTTTTGCTAGGTTCCTGTCTGCAAGCGTAACAGAATATCATAAATAATGTCAGGGATTGGTTCTTGCATGTGGGATGGATGGGTCTCTATTTGTGCCAGTCATTGGTTGGTCATTCGCTCACTCTCTTCTCTCTTTTTCTCTGCATATCTTGTAGGCAGGACACATTTTGGATGGAAGATTATGTGGGTGGGTTACTGTCCTTATTCCTCCATTGGGAATCATTCCTGCATAAAAGAATTCACCATTTCAGGATGCAAATCCCTCACTGCTAGTAGTCTCAGTTAAAATTGCCTCCCAGGGGCCACCCTCAATTCCAGGTCTCTGACATGTCCTAGTGATTGCCCCTCCCAAGCTCATTTCTATTCTCTCTTCCCTGCTCTCCCTACATCTGATCCTCATAACCAACTCACTCTAACCTCCAATCCCCTTGCTCCATATACCTCCCATATCTACTTTGATTCCTTTTCTGAGGAAGATTCAGCATCTTCCCTTGTTCTCTTCATGTTATTTGGCTTCTCAGGATCTGTTGATTATAGCATGGTTAGCCTGTAGTTTATGACTAATATCCACTTATAAGTGAGTAAATACCATACTTGTCCTTTTGGTTCTGGGTCACCTCACTCAGAATATTTTCTAATTCCATCTATTTGCCTGAAAAATTCAAGATATCTCTGTTTTTATTAGCTGAGAAGTATTCCACAACATAAATGAACTACATTTTTTTTTTGTTTGAAGTTCCTACTTCATTTTTTTTTAGGGATTCTATATTTCTTTTTAATTAGGTATTTTATTTATTTACATGTAAATTTCTCCTTTCCTAGTTTCCCCTCCAAAAAACAAACAAACAAACAAACAAAAACAACAAGAACAAACTCCTGTTGCCTCCCCCATCCCCATGCCTGCCACCCCACCCTCTCCCACTTATTGGCCCTGGCATTCCCCTACACTGGGGCACAAAACCTTCACAGGACCGAGGACCTCTCCTCCTATTGATGATCACCTTTCCAATCCTCTACTATACACATGCTGCCAAAACATTCAGTCCCACCATGTATAGTCCTTGGTTGGCGGTTGGGTCCCTGGGAGCTCTAAGGGTACTAGTTAGTTCATATTGTTGTTTGTCCTAAGGGGCTGCAAACCCTCCAGCTCCATAGAATCTTTCTCTAACTCTTTCATTGGTGACTGTGTACTCAGTTCAATGGATGGCTGTGAGCCTCTACATCTGTATTAGTCAGGTATTGTCAGAGCCTCTCAGGAGATAGCTATATTTAGGCTGGCTTGTCCTTCCTTCAGTCTCTGCTCCATAGTTAATCTTTGCAAATCCTTCCATGGGTATTTGATTCCCCCTTTTAAGAAGGAATGAAATGTCCACCTTTTGGTCTTCCGTCTTCTTAAGTTTCTTGTGGTTTGTGGGTTGTTCTTCCTGTATTCTGAACTTCTGGGCTAATAATCACTTATCAGAGAATGCATACCATGTGTGTTCTTTTGTGATTGAGTTACCTCATTCAGGATGATATTTTCCAGATCCATCCATTTCCCTAAGAATTTCATAAATCCATTGTTTTTAATAGCTGAATAGTACTCTATTGTGTAGATGTACCACAGTTTCTGTATCCATTCCTCTGTTGAGGGACATCTGGGTTGTTTCCAGTTTCTGGCTATTATAAATAAGGCTGCTATGAACATGGTGGAGCATGTGTCCTTATAACATGTTGGAGCATCTTTTGGGTATATGCCTAGGAGTGATATAGCTGGGTCCTCTGGTAGAACTATGTCCAATTTCCGGAGGAACCACCACACCGATTTCCAGAGTGGTTGTACCAGTTTGCAATCCCACCAGCAATGGGAGTGTCCCTCTTTCTCCACAACCTCTTCAGCATCTGCTGTCAACTGAGTCTTTTATCCTAGCCAATCTGACTGGTGTGAGGTAGAATCTCAGAGTTGTTTTGATTTGCTTTTCCCTGATGACTAAGGATGTTGAGCATTTCTTTAGGTGCTTCTCAGCCATTCGGTGTTCATCAGTTGAGAATTCTTTGTTTAGCTCTGTACCCCATTTTTTAATAGGGTTATTTGTTTCTCTGGAGTCTAACTTCTTGAGTTCTTTGTATACATTGGATACTAGCCGTCTATCAGATATAGGGTTGGTAAAGATGTTTTCCCAATTTGTTGGTTGCTGTTTTGTCCTATTGACAGGGGATCAGCCGGAAAGCACAGGTCTTAAGAGTTGCAGGGGACTCACAGGGCGCCAGGGACAAGATCCTTTCAGCTTCCGAGTGACAGAGCTGTATCAACAACCCTCTCTGCCCCTTCCATGCTAGGGGAGGACCTGCCTCCAGGCCATGCTTCAGCCCAGAGACTCAGGAGAGATCTGCCATTTTCTCTCTGGTGACTTTCTAAGGTGGAACCAGCCAGGAGGTACAGGCCTCAAGAGTTGCAGGGGACTCGCAGGGTGCCAGTGACAGGATCCTCTCAGCTTCCAAGTGACAGAGCTGGATCAGCGACCCTCTCTGCCCTTCCTACTTCATTTTTTATTTAATTATTTTTCTACTTGTTCACTTTACACCCCACTCATTGTCCTCTCACAGTCATTCCCTCCCACAATCCTTCCTACATCCCCCTTCTCCTCTGAGTGGGTGCCCTCCCCCAGGGTATGCTCCCTTCACTAGGGCACTTCAAGTCTCTGTGAGGCTAGGTGCTTCTTTTCCCACTGAGGCCAGACAGTCCCACATACCAGCAAAAGTTTTTTGGAACAGTTCCTGCTCCAGTTGTTTGGAACCGACAAGAAGATCAAGCTGAACACCTGCTACATGTGCAGGGGGCCTAAGTCCAGACTGTGTATGCTCTTTAGGTTGGTGGTTCAGTCCTTGAGAACCCTGAGGGTCCAGGTTTATTGACTCTGTTGGTCATCCTATGGAGGTCATATCTCCTTCGGAGCCTGCAATGCTTCCGCCAGTTCTTCAATGAACCCCTAAGCTCCATCCACTGTCTGGCTATGGGTCTCTGCACTCCTCTGAGTAAGCTGCTGAATGAAGCCTCTCAGAGGACAACCATGTTAGACTTCTGTCTGCAAGCATAACAGAGTACCATTAATAGTGCCAGGGATTGTTGCTTGCCCATTGGATGGGTTTCAAATTGGACCAACTATTGGTTGGCCATTCTTTTAGTTTCTGCTCCATCCCCCATGCTGGTACTTCTTGTAGACAGGATACATTTTTCGTTGAAACTTTTGTGGATGGGTTATTGTCTCTATCACTCCACAGGTAAACCACTATTTTTATTTATTCTTCAGCTGGGGGATATTGTTTCCAGTTTTTTGGTATTACAACTAAAGATGCTATGAACAGTGGAGCAGGTGTCTTTCTGGGATGTTGTATCCTCTTTCAAGTGTTTGTCCAGGAGTTGTATAGCTGGATCTTGAGGTAAAACTATTTCCAGTTTTCTGGGGAACCACCAGATTGATTTCCAGAGTACTTGTACAAGTTTGCACTCCCAATAGCAATGGAGGAGTGTTTTATTTGCTATACAACCATGGGTATTTATTGTTCCTTGAGTTTTTGATCTTAGCCATTCTGATGCGTGTAAAATGGAATCACAGGGCCCTGTTGATTTGCATTTTCCTGATGAGCAAAGATATTGAACATATCCTTAAGTGCTTCTCAGCCATTTGAGATTCCCCTGATGAGGATTTTCTGTTTTGCTTTATACTCCATTTTTTAAAAAAATGGTTTATTGTCTAAGTTTTTGACATATTCATATATTTTTAGTATTTAACATCTGTCAGGTGTATATAGTTCATGAAGATCTCTTCCTTGTCATTTTGTTCTATTGACAGTGTTTGTTAGCTTACAGTTTTTAGTTTCATGAGGTCCCATTTATTAACAGTTGGTAAGGGATTCTGAGTCATTGGTGTTCTGTTTAGGAAGCTGTCTCTTGTACCAAAGACTTCAAGGTTATTCCTCGCTATCTGATGTAGTGTATCTGGTTTTATGTTGAGGTCTTTGATCCATTTTTACTTGAGTTTTGTGCAGTGTGAAAATATGGATCTATTTGCATTCTTCCACATGCAGACATCCATTTGTTGAAGGTACTCATCCTTTCCCATTGTATGGTTTTTGGCTTCTTTGTCAAAAAGTAAGTGTCCATAGGTGTCTTAGTCAGGGTTTCTCCTCTTGTACAAACATCATGGCCAAGAAGCAAGCTGGGGCAGAAAGTATTTTTTCAGCTTTCCATTCCACGTTGCTGTTCATTACCACTGGAAGTCAGGACTGGAACTCAAGCAGGCCAGGAAGTAGGAACTGATGCAGAGGCTATGGAGTGATGTTATTTATTGGCTTGCTTCCCCTGGCTTGCTCAGCTTGCTTTCTTACAGAACCCAGGACTACCAGCCCAGGGATGGCACAACCCACAATAGGTCCTCCAAACCTTAATCACTAGATGAGAAAATGTATTACAGCTGGATCTCATGGAGGAATTTCCTCAAGAGAGGCTCTTTTCTCTGTGATAACTACAAAACCAGCCAGTACAATAGGTGTGTGGGTTTATTTTTCTGTTATTTGATTCCATTGATCAACCTATCTGTTTCTAATCTTATACGATGCAGTTTTTATTACTATTGCTTTAAAGTTATTTTATTGCTCAGAGTTGTTTTGTCTATTCTGTATTTTTTGTTTTTCCATATGACATTGAGAATTACTCTCTCAAGGCCTATAAAAATTGTGTTGGAATTTGGATATAGATTGCATTGAATGTGTAGATTGTTTTTGATAAGATGGTCCTTTGTATAATGTTAATCTTATCTATTTATAACCATGGGAAATCTTTCCATATTTTGATATATTCCTCAATTTTGTTCTTCAGAGACTTGAATTTCTTTTGACTTTCATTTCTTTAGAGTTACACAAAGATATTTCATAATTTTGTAGCTATTGTAGATGGTATTGTGTCCCTAATTTTTTCTCAGCTTGATTATCATTTGTATAAATTGAGCTACTGATTTCTTTAAGCTAATTTTGTATCCGGCCACTTTACTGAATGTGATTGTCAGCTGCATGAGTTCTCCATAAAATTCTTTGGGTCTTACATATACTAACGTATCATCTGCAAGTAGTGATATTTTGACTTCTTCTTTTCCAGTTTATATCCCTCTGATCTTCTTATTGCTCTAGCTAAGTAGAAAGTATTACATTGAAGAGGTAGGAAGAAAGAAGACAGCCTCGTCTTGTTCCTAATTTTTGTGGAATTGCTTTAAGTTTCTCTCCATTTAATTTGATAATATCTATTGGCTTGCTGTATATTGTCTTTTTATGTTGAGGTATGTACCTTGAAATTCCTGATCACTTCAACCCTTTTAACATGAACAGTTTCTGGATTTTCTTAAAGGCTTCTTCAGCATCTAATGAGAAGGTCATGTGCTCTATTTTTTTCTTTCAGTTTGTTTATATGGTGGATTACATTAATGGATTTTCATAAATTGAACAACTCCAGCATCACTGGGATGAAGCCTACTTGGTCAGTGAATGATGTCTTTGATATGTTTTTGGATTTGATTTACAATTATTTTATTGGTCATGAGAGTTAATAACAATATTTATCAAACTATTCCACAAAATGAAAAATGAATGATCATTACCAAACTCACTCTATGAAGCTACTATCACCTTTGACACCTTAACTACACAAAAATGATCATGAGAGATTAAATACTCTTTCTTTTTTGAGTTATTAACTCTTCTGTGAATGTTTGGTAGAATTTTATGACAAAACCATTTTGACAAAATCATTTGACCCTGGTTTGTTTGTTGTTTTGTTTGTTTGTTTTGTTTTGTTTTTGTTTGTTTGGTGATTTTTAATGACTTGTTGTGTCTCCTCAGGGTTAGGTAGTTTACCTGAATTTTTTAGATTTAACATTTTATTTGACTAAAGTATGAATTTATTCTATCTCTTGTATTCGGTTGATTATGCTTATGTCTGTAGTTCCTGATCTCTTTCCTAGGTTTTCCATCTTCAGAATTGCCTTAGTTTGTGTTTTCTGTATTGCTTCTATTTTCTTTTTTCAAATATTGGACAGTTTTTTGCATACCCTTTAGCTGTTTGATTGCATTTTCGTATTTCATTATATTTATTTGTGTCTTCTTTTAATGGCTCTATCTGTTTGAATGTATTTTCCTATATATTTCTTTAAGGAATTTATTCATGTGCTTTTTAAGGGCCTCTATCAACTTTATAAGATTGGTTTAAGGTCATCTTCTTGTGCCTTGTTTCCGTGGGATAGCCAAGGCTTGTTGTAGCAGGATAGTTGGGCTTTGGTGGTGCCATATTGCCCTAGGTCTTTTTGATTTTTGTCCCTAACTTGTACTTTCACCATCTGATTTCCCTGTTATTGGATGGATGATCCTTATGATGGCAGTAGTTTTTGGAAAGGCAGGGGGAATCTTGAACCAGACAATGAATGTCAGGGGACCCTACTCAACTCTGCTGACTGTGCCTCAAGTACAGCTCACTTTCAAGGGATTGGTGTGGGACTGTTCCATGCTTGTAGTTCTTGAGGACCCTACAGTTGTCTCTCTGCGTCCCACAGGCCTCCAAGGGGAAGCAGGAAGCTCTTGGGGTCCCACAAGTCTCAGGACCAAGAGGCAGGCCCAGTGCTAGCTAATGGAGGTCAGGGGACAATGTACAACTCACCTCTGTAAGCTATGCTCAAGTTTGTGTCTTCTTTATTGATTCTATTTCCTTTTCAGTTATTAGACAGTTTTCTATATCCTTCACCAGTTTGACTGCATTTTTCTGTATTTATTTTTATTTAATTCTTCTTTCAATGGCTCTATCAATTTGAATGTATTTTTCAATATTTCCTTTATTTCTTTAAGGGACCAGACTGGGGAGGGATTTTTGGAGGGGCTTTCCAAGCTTGTAATTCTTAGGGACCCACAGGCTTCCAAGAGGAAACAGGATGCTCTTAAATCCAGCAAGGCCAACATTGCTTCTTTATTTATGTACAGCTATGTCCTTGTTTTGTAGACCATACCCAATGCTCTTTTCCGGAAATTTTTATTATAGTTTTATTCATGATATGGCTTCATTTTTAGTAAGTATATTCCTTTTCATCTTGAGTTTGTTCACTCCAACGCCAAACCATGCAATAGTCAGACATGTTTGCAAACAGTCATTTTCAATTTGCCTTTTTACACAAATTAATTTGCTACTAAGAGAAGCCTTATGAAGTATTTCAGGAAGTTTGGCACAACAGTGCTATCTTCCAGTGTATGGGTGATAAAGCAATTGGCTACTCCAATGCTATCAGACCCCATATTTCTGAACTTCTGTCCTGTTCACTCTCAGCTTGAAAATTGGGTAGATTTTGTTTGAGATCATTAATTTTTGAAATAAGTCAGCTAAACGCAGCAATAAGCAGATAATACATGGTATCATTCTGGCTCCTTCCAATAGCTTTTTCTAGTGCTCCAGGCTTTTCAGTACAGGAGTTTGTTCTTGCAGTTACTAGAAGTGGCAGTTTAGATTAATGTACTATCTTCACGCTGACTATATTACCAGTTCTATACTTTATAAACTGATATGTGTGTATGTGTGTGTGTGCATGTCTGTGAATAAATATTTCTATTTCCTCAATTCTTTATTGCCTTGAGCAAAAGCTAAACTTCTGCAATAAATTAACTCCACCATATTTTATCTCTACACAATAAAGTGTTATTTCTATTCACATTGAGTCTGTGAAAGCTAGTTGAAACATACTAGTCAGGAATATATGTGCAGATATTTTCTTCTTGTCATGATTTCCTGAACAATACATAATAACAACTATTTACTATGCAGTTGGGTCTTATAAATAAACTAGAGATCAGAGGCTCAAGATGGTTCAGTATATTTAGCTGCTTCCTGCCGATGCTGATGATATGGTCTCTGGATCCCTCACAGTGGAAGAAGATATCAACTCCTACAAGTAGTTCTCTGACCTTCCAACATGTGCTATAGAACATGAGCATACATACAAATGAAAGGAAGAAAGAAAGAAAGAAAGAAAGAAAGAAAGAAAGAAAGAAAGAAAGAGAAAGGTAAAATTTTTAAATTTTCAGCAATTACAGAATTTATAATACAGACTTTCATAGGTTATAAATAAACATGAAATTTCACAAAACAGAATGTGCATTTGTGATTTTGATGTCTATGAAGATCCTGGAAGCCACCAGTGAAGGTAGCAAAGGACAGGTCTTTTATTTTGTTTTGTTGTTTTGTTTTGTTTGTTTGTTTTTCTCTTAGGGATCTTATAATTATGTGGTACAATTGCTCTCAGAGGAGCTTGCAAAATGCACAGCTTGTATAATTACATTTATGAAGCTAGTCAGAGCTAGTTGTCTTGAAGGAGGAACCGTAGGTTGCTAGCTCAATAGGTACAAAATAGTATACCCTGTGTTTTCAAATACATTCTCACATTCTCTCTCTGAGAACCCTCATTAGGAGTCATATGGCAGTCTATAAGGTTAATGCTTCTCTTACTAATTATAGTACAATTGTACTTTATTTTTCTAGTTTTTCATGACCTCAAATTACCAGAAATTTAAGCAAATTAAATTATAAACAGTTATTATCATAAAATGTGTATTCCCATCTGAGTCTTAAGACACAACAACTATTTTTATGACCCTGGGGAGCAATAAAAATATTTTGATATCTTTATACCACTTTTTCAAAAGTTTTCAAAAACTTGTTTAAATTGAACTGCATATAGGAAATATATGGGATTTAAGTAGAACTCTCAGTTTAGTTTTCTGAGTCTAGTAACTTGTAATAGAAAAGTTTTTTCTCTCTTATTTGCAACCTTTTCATTTATACAAGGGCTTGCTCTAAGGAGATACAGAAGGTTTATAGCAGTAATAATTCAGTGTGTGTGAAAATCCAAATTGACCTGCTGAGAATGTAAAGTAAGAAAAGACAGAAAGAGCCTGGTCTACAGAACTATTACTGAGAGTTTATCCTTTCCATTCTATCATTCTGTGGGTATTTTCATCAAGTCAGAAGAGTGAATTTCTTTTGACTAAACTCTGACACTGAATTTTGAAAGATCACATTTGTGTTTTTATGAATAAGTGGCTGGGCATATTGAAATTTATTTAATCTTGCTATGATTGATGGCCATTGAAGTATGCCCATGTGTGCATGCTTCTTTGTCAATTTTACCTACATCAACTCCGCATTTGGATAGTTGTGTTTCTTGTATTTATTTTTACCTAAATATGCGCAGGTTTGCTAGCTTGTGTCTGCCAGTGGGATAATACATGGATTTTTGAACCTTTTCCTGTCCTGATAGTTAGAAAACCTGGCAGCTTTATTCTTCTGTTTTAAGGAATAGATCCATGAATATGGCATTGAAAATCTGACAGGACATCACTCTCTCATAGGACACTCATGTAGAAAGGAAATGGTACTTATACTGCTCGAAGAAAGGTTCTTGTCCCTGTGAAGTTGTAAGACAAATGCTGTCACATCTATAGTCATAAAGAAGTGACTGGAATAAAGATACTGGTGACTACATGATGGATAACTTTAACATTGTCTCTTATTGAAAGATTTTTTTTTTTAAAAAAAATCATTGCTCCTTTGTATCATTAAGTTTTAAAATAAACAATATAATTATGAGAGATAATATAGCAGCAGAGATATATAACTGGAAGGCAAATAGTTCTGGAACGAAATCACACAATTATATGGTACTAGGTTTAAGACTGGATAGTTGTCAGAGACCCAAAATTTTGTTTAAAAGTGTCTCTTAACTTAGTAAAGACAGAGAGAGCAATGTTTTTTGAGACCATAGTTAAGAGGGCTTGACATGAAGTGCAGAGCATTCAGGCAACATGCTGCTTGAGTAAGTTAAAATATAGTCCAAGCTTACTTTAAAGAAACAAAACTTAGAGTCTATTGGAATATTTTACTTGTGTAGATAAAACATTGAATGAATGAGATGAGGAAACTGACTTATTTAAAGGAAAATCACAAGGAATTGTGAAAAAAAAAAAG
>JADRCD010063807.1:0-15625 GCA_019843815.1 Montemys delectorum | reverse complement strand
TGCTCTGAGAGCAAATAATTGTTCTTTCAGTTCCTTCAGAGACCTTGCTTGATGAATAGATCAATCAGGAAAACTTGGTGAGGGACTTAAATAGTGCAAAATGTATTGTTGGTATTTGCTGTCTTCTAGGTACTTCATGTGTTTATACTATTTGGGAATATATTCAAACAAGAGCTGGTTTAAGATATAGAAAAGCCCTGGACATTGTGGTGCATGCCTTTAATCTCAGCACTGGGGAAGCAGAAGCAGGTAGATCTCTACAGAGAGAGAGAGAGAGAGAGAGAGAGAGAGAGAGAGAGAGAGAGAGAGAGAGAGAGAGAGAGAGAGAGTGTTCTGGTACTGTAAGGGATATACAAAGAAACATTGTATTCAAAAATGTAGAAGAACAAGTTCTGTGTTAAAAAAAAAGAAAATACAATTCTTCTATTTTAGTAAGATGTTAATATTTTTATCTTGATTCTAATGAAATGCTTTAGCTATAAAATAATGTGAATAAAATTATTTTCTAAATATATGTTTAGCACTCCAGAAACTATATTAAAAGATGTTTAATATAACTTTTCCCCTTAAATTATGAACTGAATTTGCACTAAATAAAGCTGTGTAAGTATACCCTGAAGGCTAGTCCAAGATTAGCTAAAGGGCTTTTAGAATGTTAATTAAGAACAGTGGATTTCAGGCCAATCTTGAAAGGTCAGCATTAAGGTGTAGATGTATAGTAAGCACACAAAATCAAAGCTAAAATGTTGCACAATAAAGAATGAGAACCTTTAATTGGTCTTCATCTAAACTAAACAGCTTCTTTTTGTTGGCATGGATATGAGATGATTTGAACATCAAGGAATATTTGGTGAGGAATATCATCTGCTCTGAGAAGATAAGAAATAGAGAAAGATAAGCAAAGGAGAGTATAGGGAGAGTGAACTGAGAGAGAGTATTCTCTAGAATAAATAGCTTTGAGCATTCTGGTACTGGTTAGCCTGGGACTTCATTATGTATATATTCTTTATACTTAGAGAAATTTTCCTTTTTCTTCTTAAATTTGTATGGTTGGTCTGAAATCTCTGGGCTTTGTGTTAAGAGCTTTGGATATTTTCATGATAGTTTTGAAATACCAGCATTATTACCAAAAGCCATACTTTATGCACCTTTTTGTAGCAACAAAAAAGAGAAGTGCCTGCTTGGATTATATGGAAGAAGTTACAATGTTCAAAACAAACTCAGAGCACAGTAATCCACTTACTACAGTTTCAGGATGTTATCTTATCTTGTTGGAAATGTGTATCTCTATTAAAATGCTAAATCATTTCTTAGTTCCTTAATTTAAGTTGAGAGGTTTTCAATATCTGCCAGTTTATAGTTCATATACCAGGGAATTTTATGCCAATAATTTCTTAATGTAATTTATTTTCAAAATTATATATATATACATATACATATATCAAATCAAATTTTTTTATAACAAGATTACATTTTTAGTAGAAATATCACTCAGTAATGAATAATTCTGCAAATATTCTGTAAAGTATAGAATATTCTACTTTTTAATGTTAGAAATACACATCCCACATCCTCTATTAACTCCAACATACTCTTCTCTAGTTAATATAACTGCAAATATGTTGGTCATTTTTATTTTTGAAATTTTTTTCTTATTTTGTCAGTAATACATCTTGACTTCTGTTCTGAGCTTTCCCATCTTGATCTAACATCAACACTTCTGGTTATATTCACAAAGAAATCTATTGCTGTTTTTATTGAGAATAACAAGGTATGAGTCAGCAATGCATGTACGTTGATAAATGGATAGGTAGTAAGAATGTGGAACATACACACAATGGAATTTCATTCACCTCTAAAAAAATTTAAATTATGATGATTTCAGGAAAATAGATGTAACTAAAAATATACTAAGTAAGGTAACCTAGACTCAAAAAGGTGAATAGCATGTGTTCTCTCACATATAGATCATAGTGTCTCATTTTCATATACTTGTATTTATATGGAGCTGTGTATGGTTTGAGTTCATTAAACTGGAATGGGACTCATGAAATTAGAAAGTAGGATTTTAAACAGTGGGGGAAGGAAAGTAATAGAACATGTGAGATATGAATGTATAAGAGAGAATACTGGGTACAGAATAGTATAAGGGGTGAAGGATATTGTGAGGATGGGAAAGAAGCTCTGGGGTTGGGAGGGTGAAGTTGAGTGTCTATGAAAATGACATAAGAAAACCTGTTACTTCATATGTTAGTTTAAAATGAATATTAAAAATTTAAAAGTAATACCATAAAGTTTAATGTTATATACATCATATTCAAGGAAAAATGCCAAGTGGTATCAAAATGAAAAAAAAATTATCTTCATGATCTGAGCCATATTCTCCATTCTTATTTGATAAAAACATGATTTATCTGCCAAATTTCTGGTGCCATTTTTTTTTAAAAAATCTGCTTGTGAGATAATAGTTACTTATGGTAATAGTGAGAGTATTTTTATTTATAACAAGATAAACTGTTAAAAATCTGTGACTTGATCTATGTTTTAAGTTGCCTTTTACTTAAATTTGTCCCTCCTGACATTCACTCAACCTTAGTCATAATTTCAATGTTGATATTCTACTATAAGAATATGATTCTGCGGGGCTGCTGAAATTGCTCACTTGTAAGTGGATATTAGCCATAAACTACAGGATACTTTCCAGATGGAAGATCCAAGCAAAGATTCTTGACTCTGACTTAGAAAGGAGAAAAAATAGTCATAAGGAGGCAGATGGAGGGAAGGAACCGGGTGGGAGTAGGGATGGGGAGGGGAGGGGAATGAGGGTGTCAGGATCAAGTGTGGGGAGAGAGAGAAACAGGGGCTAGAGGGCCAGGGGAATGAATGGAAATCAGCAGCTCCCATCAGAGTGGGAGGAATCTCAAGGAAGTCCCAGAGGCTTGAGTTTGGGAAGGCTCCTAGGAGTCAATGTGGGTGACCTTAACAATGGGGATATGGAACCTGAAGAAGCCACCTCCTATAGCCAGGCAGGATTCCCAGTAGAGGGATAAGAACACTAACCCACTCAAAAAACTTTCTATACAAAATTTGTGAGGTCTAAAATAAAGGCAGGGAATGACCAACCAATAACTGTCCCAACTTGAGACCCATCCCATGGGCAAGCACAAATCCATGACACTATTAATGGTACTCTCTGTTATGTTTGCAGACAGGATCATGTTGTCCTCTGAAAGGCTCCACCCAGAAGCTGACCCAGACAGATAGAGACATCCACAGCCAAACAGTAGATGAAGCTTGGGGACCGATTGGAGGTCCTGAAGGGAATAGGGGCTCCACAGGAAGACCAACAGAGTCAACTAACCTGCACCCCTGGGAACTTTTAGAGGCTGAACAACCAACCAAAGAGAGTACACAGGCTGGACCTAGGCCCCTGGCATATATGTAGAAGACATAGAGCACATTCTCTATACGGATCCTGCAAAAACTGGAGTGGGGACAGTCCCTCAAGCCATAACATGACTGTGGAATCTGTTCCCCAACAGGGCTCCCAAGTCTGGTTGCAGTTAGAGAGGATATGCCTAATCCTGAAGAGAGTCAAGTGTTGGATGGTACCCAGGGACAGGGTGGGTAGTCATCATCTCAGAGGAGAAGAGAATGGGCATAGGGAATCTGTGAGGGGATACTGGGGAGGGGGCAGCGTTTGGCATGTAAATAAATAAAGTTAATTACTAAATTTGCTCTTTCTTTAATAACAAATTCTTGGATTCTGGTCTTACTCTAGATTACTACTGTGTTCTTCAATCCAATCTCCACTGGTATGCTTCCATTTGAATAGCTCTTTAGGGGGAGCTTCCTTCTTCTTACAACCTTAGCTCAAAAATAGGTGGCTGGGAATGCAAATTTCTTCAGAAGGTAGTCATAAATGTAGCATGAAGGAGGACAGCAGGCAATGAAATACAACTGAGTATTGAGGACTGAGGTAAAGTAGGCAACAGGAAAGGCATTCCCTGTTTAAATACATGCCATTTGTCATGTACAAATACAGGGACAGAGGATTTCATATATATATTTTTCAAACACAACAAAAAACTAGGATCTTTAGTAGAGTGCCCTAATTTTTTTCTAAAATATTATTTAATACATTATATTTTGGTCTTACACTTTCCTCTCCAACTTCTCAGAGAAGTTTATATGTATGTGTATATTTATATACATATAATAATATTTTTATATATAACATTATATATATATATATAAACAAAAATGAAAAAACCAGTAAGACAAAAAACAAACAAACAAATATTCACAGAAAAGGGTTCAATCACACTTAAAAATCAACTTTAAATGGAGCAAAGACTTAAATATAAGATCCAAAGCTCCAGATAAAAACATGAAAAGCATAATATACTATCTGAATAGGACCCTGCAGATATAAAATCAAAAGCAAAGATTTGAAAATGATATACAGCACTTGAAACAGAAGAATCAGCACAATGAAGCTACAGCTTAACCTATCATAACAAAAGATATTTTCTAACTCTTTGTCTGACATAGGGATCATATTTATAACATAAGGAACCAAAGTACCTTATTCTTCAGAAATAAAATAATTCAATTAAAATAGGTTAAATATTTGGATAGATACTTAAAATAATGTCACAAAAGTTACCAAAAGTACATGAAAAAATACTAAAGCCACAAATTGTTAGAGAACTATAAATACAAATCACAATGCTGATATACATCATCTCACACTAGTTAGAACAGCTAGCATGCAGAAAAACAACCAAAAATATTGGTTAGGCTGTTGCAAGAAAAAAGAACGCTTGTATACAGTTGTTGGGACTAAAATTTAATATAGCTACTATAGAGATCGATATAGAAACTAAAAGCAGAAATTACATCTGACTCAGTGGTACCACTGAAGGAATCTATCTGTATACTCCAGTGGAACCTTTAGAAATGTGTTTATCCTCTCACTGTTCACAGTAGCCAAGATACAAAATTGAATAAACAAAATATATAGACACTAGAGCTTTATTTAGCAATAAAAAGTGCAAAATTACATCATTGGCATGGATATTGATGAATCTAGAGATCATTGTACAAATTGAAAAAAAAACACAGAGCCACAAAGACAAATATCTTAAGGTTATGAAAGTAGCCAACTACTATTTGTTTGAATTTGAAGCCTGATCTACAGGAGGGAATTCATGTGTTGTATTATAAATACAGTCAAAGTTTTCCCATGGCTCAGATGGTAATAATAAGCTCTAGAGAGGATCCTACTACTCCTGTTTTGCTAAATGGCCATGTTGTCAAACTGCCTTCTAATTATTTATGTTTTTGTCCATAGATTAGTGCTTCTATCACCTGTGATCAGAGAAACATTCTGGTGTAGTGGGTAGCAGATATGTAATGGGCGGAAGCACTAAGACAGTGAGGAGAATATAGCAGAAAAGGGGAAGACAGAATCTGAAGAGCAGGATGAGGAGTACTGCTACCCAATCCTGACTTTTGGACATGACACAATTATTGGACCCACAAACTCACTGTAGCTACATTTAATGTACACAAGTCCTACACAATATCCAGCCAACAAGATCAATGGACATCCTAGTAGACAGCACTAAGCAGACTAATGGGTTATAAAGAAAGAAAACAGAAAAAATGTTGGGAACATGAAGCAGGAATGGGAATGTATCCAGGGAGAGTAGAAATGAGTTAAGGATAGTTATTATCAAATAACATTGTATACATGTATGAAAAATAAATAAAAGTTATAAAGTAAGAAAAAAATCTGAAAACCTATTAAGGATTTTATATCATGTGGAAGTCAATTTTCCCCTAAAAGAATAGAGAATCCTATGTTTTGGGAAGGTGCAGCAAAGTCAATGAAAAAGGGTAATTACATATGTTCAATGCATGCTATCTGCATGTATGGAAACATCACAGTGAGGCTCATTAATATGTGCAATTAGCTTATATCACCTGTTCTAATAAAATAAAATGAAACACTATGCAATTATCCACCAAAACCAAACTGCACACTTGAGAGATAAATGCAGTCTGAAAGATTACATGCTTTTACATGCTAACTGCCAGATGAGCCAGAACCATTTGCTGAAAATGCTGTCTTTTTCCACTGGATGGTTTTAGCACCTTTGTCAAACCTCAAGTGACCATAGGTGGGTGGGTTCATTTCTGGGTCTTCAATTCTATTCCATTGATCCACCAGTCTGTCACTGTACCAATACCATGAAGTTTTTATCACAATTGCTCTGTAGTACAGCTTAAGGTCAGGGATAGTAATTCCACCAGAAGTTCTTTTATTGTTGAGAATAGTTTTTGCTATCCTAGTTTTTTTGTTATTCCAGATGAACTTGCACATTGCTCTTTCCAAGTCTGTGAAGAATTGAGTTGGAATTTTGATAGGGATTGCATTGAATTTATAGATTGTTTTTGTAAGCTGTCCATTTTTACTATATTCATGAGCATGGTAGATCTTTCCATCTTCTGAGATCTTCAATTTCCTTCTTCAGAGACTTGAAGTTCTTGCCATACAGATCTTTTACTTGCTTAGTTAGAGTCACACCAAGGTATTTTATATTATTTGTGACTATTGTGAAGGATCTTGTTTCCCTAATTTCTTTCTCAGCCTGTTTATCCTTTGTGTAGAGGAAGGCCACTGATTTACTTGAGTTAATGTTATATCCAGCTTCTTTGCTGAAGTTGTTTATCAGGTTTAGGAGTTCTCTAGTGGAATTTTTGGGGTCACTTAAGTATACTATCATATCATCTGCCAATAGTGATAATTGTGGCCATCTTGCCCAAAGCTAGAGAAAGGACCCAAGGAGCTGAAGGGTTTGCAGCCCCTTAGGAGGAACAACAATATGAACTAACCAGTACCCTCAGAGCTCCCAGGGACTAAACCACCAACCAAAGAGTACACATGGTGGGACTCATGGCTCCAGCAGCATATGTATAGCAGAGGATGGCCTAGTCAGTCATCAATGGGAGGAGAGGCCCTTGGTCCTGTGAAGGTTCTATGCCCCAGTGTAGGGGAATGCCAGGGCCAGGAAGTGAGAGAGGGTGGGTTGGTGAGCAGGGGGAGGGGAGATGGAACAGACTTTTTTTGTAGTTGTTGTTATTTTGTTTTGTTTTCTTTTGTTTTTTTTTTTCCCCAGAGGGGAAACTGGGAGCGGAGATATCATTTGACATGCAAATAAAGAAAATATCTAATAAAAAAAGATTACATGCTTTTAACCTCAACCATTTTACCCTTTGAAACTCTGATAAAATATAAAATGTCTAACTTGATACACAGTGTACAGTATTATGTCTTTGCGACTTATATGGCAAGACTTTCATGGTTGTGTATTGTCTTCAATTATGTAATTAATTTCTAAAATCCTAGGACAACAATAGGTGTTGGGGCAAGATTTAAAAACCATGAGCTTTGGTACTGACAGACATGGATTATATTCTACACATGACCACTTCTATCACTTTATATAAATTACTTAAACTCTGAAAGTCAATTTGTTGCTCTACAAAATGAAATTGATTCATTGCTATGGTTGTGATGAAGGCTTCTTGTGAGAATAGATATAAATTCCCCATGATAAAATTTGCTTTCTCTTTTGGTGGTCTATAGGTTATATTGATGAGCTCTTCCTTCTCAACTTAGCACTTACAATATATCATATTTCACTGTAGATCCTATATTCACTAAAGATAGGAAAAACACTGAAAACAGTATACATGGGCTTTGTTCTGTCCCAAAAGATCATTACTCTTCTTCTTCTTCTTCTTCTTCTTCTTCTTCTTCTTCTTCTTCTTCTTCTTCTTCTTCTTCTTCTTCTTCTTCTTCTTCTTCTTTATTTAATTTACAGGAAACTGAATGAGGAATTTTATTACACCAAAGAATAAAATGAGAAGTTTTCAGATTAAAGCAGAAATGTGGATGATACCTGATTCTTGTGTGGCCATTCTAGTGTTATAAAGACATTGTCAAAGTTGCTTCAGATGATTGATTGAAATGCTAGCACTCTATACAATAGGGTTTGGGAGTCCCATAGCAAGATAATGGTCTTTTACACCATGGCCTTCAATGACAACATTTGATTTCACCCATCTATCAACAAAGTGAAATTGTCTCAGAAATAAAATAGTGCCTCTCCAGGAACAGCTTTTATCCACTGATGCACATCTCCTTCTATTTCTTAACTGTAGTCATATTGATATGGGCCTAGGATAAACTATATTTTGATTTCTTAATGGTATTTTAGTATTGTTTGGGATAGTGGCTAAAAATTAAAAGGAATATACCTATGCCATGATTGTATCCCATACCACTGTTAAATTTATCTTGAAGAGCTTTATCAAAACTGAAGTATCAAAAGTTTATATATTTCCATTCAAAACCCATAACATTCATCAAGTGAAATATCCACTGTAACACAATTGACTGATGTCTTTGAAATCATTTAAAGACTATTCTAGTGCATTATGGCAAGCTTGCAGAAGGTTCACTCACATAGTTACATTTCTAGGTTGGCTGTAAACAAGTCACTTTCAGGGGCTTGGAAAGTGGTTAAAGCACATTTATTAACTTTTGATAAGAAACTAGTTAGGACTTCTAGAAAAGAGAACAGACAGCCCCTAGAAAGTATTTTTTTTTTAAATTCTCTTCTTAAAAATAGACTTTCTTCATGCAATATATTTGGATTATGGTTTCCCTTCCCTGTATTCCTCCCAGTTTCTCAACAACTCTCCTTCCATCTGGATCCACCCCCTTTCTGACTCTCATTAGAAAACAAACAGGCATGTAAGGGATAAAAATAAAATAAAAGCAAATAAATTTGTATAAGACAAAACAAGCAGAAGGAAAAGAGAGAGCTAAGAAAAGGCACAAAAAGCAGATACAGGCATACAGATCCACTCTTTCATTCACATACTCAGGAATTCCACAGAAATGTAAAACCAGGAAATATACTAGACACACAAAGCATGCAGAGTAAAAATAAATAGATAGATAAATAAGCAAATAACAAAAGGAAAAGGAAATGAAAAAGAAAAATTCCTGGCACATTATGAGACAAGGAACCTGTAAAGATGCTGTTGAGTTCCCTTACGGCTTGATATGCAGTCTACCCTTAAAAGGAGTTTGTGTACCCAGTGAGATTCCCATTTGACAGAACTTCTTGTTTAGGGATAAGGGCCATGATGATGTCCAGGGATGGGCTACTGCCAAGGGTCAATTAATAGGTGAGGAGGGCTGTGAGATGCTGTCTTCTGATCATGGCACAGTTGTGACACTCAGGAACTCACAATAGTTACATCTGCCTGAACAGGCCCTATATAAGTTCAGGACTGAACTTATGAGGCCCTTGCCCAATCAAAGGAACTAAGGACAGTGCTGGAGAATAGAAGTTGATGTAGCGTCTGATGGCTTACTAGTGGTTCAGTGCATAGCTTCACACCCATGTTCACAGAAGAGGCCTGGCTTAAATCCAGTGGGTTATGAAGCATAAAGAAAAACAAAGCAATAAAACGACATGCAGGTACTACGAGGATTTGGTAGAAAGAAGGTAGGTTTGTTGAGGAGTATGGGAGATTGGGAGTATAGAGCGCTGCATGTGACAGGAATGTGTAGTGAATGTATGGAATTGTCAAAGAATAACTTACTTTCTTAAAACTTCCAAATGTAACCATTAAGAACAGTTTGGCCTATATTCTTTTAAGTTTGCTTTATATGTTTTTAAAATTGGATCTCATCGTGTAGCTCAAATCAGCCTTGAACTCCCAGTCTTCTGTCTCCCGCCTCTACAGCTCTTATAGCAGGTTTACTCTACACTGACAAGAATGTAGAGGATATTTAAATCTTTATTTTATGAAGTTTGATTGCGTAATGCAATATTCTGTCATTTGATTTCCATTTAAGAGTAATCATGAATATATTTGCATAGGAAAATTCTGCATGGAACATAATGCATTTAATAAATGGAAATATAATCATTTGTTTAAATAATAGCCTACTTGTGGCATTCAGATTGTTTTCATTTTTCATTAACTATTTAAAGTTCATTACAGAAAATCTGCATGAACACTGACTTGGACACTGTGTTCAATGGTGATTATTTACGTTATATTTTATATAAATTACACAAATGATTGTTGGAATGTTTCAAGGCTGTTAAGAAATATAATAGTGCATAAATACTACTAAATTGCCATCCCAGACAGCTATCATAAATACATATTGACATCAATTGTATATGAAAGAACCCATAGTATATTATTCAAAATTAAATGATACATATATTTTAAAACAGTATCAGTCCCTGACTCTTCTGTCCAATGGTTGAATTAGGGGAAGGATTGAAGAAGCTGAGGCAGAGGGAGACCCCATAGGAGGACCAACAGTCTCAACTAACCTGGACCCCTGAGATCTCTCAGACGCTGAGTCATCAACCAGGCAGCCTACACTAGCTGGTCTGAGGCCCTAACACATGTATAGCAGAGGACTGCTTATTCTGGCCTCAGTGGGAGAAGATACATTAATCCTCAAGAGACTTGAGGCCACAGGGAGCAGGAGGGGATAGCAGGGAGGAGCATCCTCTTGGAGACAAGGGGGAGGAAGAAGAATGGAATGAGGTACTGTGGACTGTGGGATGGGGGACCAAAAAGGGGTGCAATGGCAGGAATGGAAATAAATGAAAAGATTTTTAAAAAAGGGCAGTCATAAAATCAAATACTAGTTTCTTTTTAACATCTATTTTGCAATTCAATTGTGAAGTTTAGTGTTTAATGCTTACTGAACTTTATGATCCTTACATTAATTTACTTTTCATACTGCTTGGCAGTTTTTTCTTTTCTTATTAACTTATATCAACTATGTGTGCATGCTTATTACTTATAATTTGTGCAGAAAATAAATTCACTAATCTTTTTCATTTCAATGATCTGTTATGTGTATAAGTTGATGAGTAAGTTTTTGCCCATGAGCACAACAGGTGCCTGGGGGGGAGGGCAGAAGATGTCACATCCCCTGGAGTAGTTTGTACAGCTCCTTGCAATTGGCTTGATGTGGGTGTTGGGAACTGAACTTGGGTCTGCTCTAAAGAGCAGTAAATGCTCTTAGTCACTAAATCATCTCTACAACCGCTGTTCCATAATAAAATGAATTTATAATTTTCTCATGTATTTCAGGGTATCTTTGAACTTGAGACATCTTGTCATATTCTAGGTGCTGAGATTATATTCATGTATTATTGTATATAGCTTTCATTTTCTTCCTTTATTATCATCAGTTGTGTTGTATAAAATATGTTAATTTTATGCAGGAAATCCTCCAAATGTTTACTTAAAGAACCTTGGATTAGTGTCTGTTCCTTCTTCACCCTCCCTGCCCCCCCCCCCCCCCCGCCATGACTCTCCTTGTTTTACAGTTTGCAGTTCTCTCTTTCTTTACATAATCCATCTGATTTGTTTTTGTTTTTCTGTAGAATGAAGTAAAGGCCTAAAATAGTACTTATGCTTTGAATAGTTAATGTTCCAAGAAAATGTGTGGAATTTCCTATTTTAAGACCAATATAATACTTTATTTTTTGATTAGATGTTTTCTTTATTTACATTTCAAATTTTATCCCCTTTCACCATTTCCCCTCCGAAAACCCCCCTATTCCCTCCCTCCTCCCCCTGCTCACTAACCCATCCACTCCTGCTTCCCTGTCCTAACATTCCCCTACACTGGGACACCAAGCCTTCACAGGCCCAAGAGCCTCTCCTCCCATTGATGTCCCACAAGGCCATCCTCTGCTACATATGCGACTGGAGCCATGGGTCCCTCCATGTGTACTCTTTGGTTGGTCGTTTAGTCCCTGGGAGCTCTGAGGGTACTGGTTAGTTCATATTGTTGTTCCTCATATGGGGCTGCAAACCCCTTCAGCTCCTTGGGTCCTTTCTCTACCTCCTTCATTGGGGACGCTGTGCTCAGACCAATAGATAGCTGTGAGTCTCTACTTCTGTATTAGTCTGGTACTGGCAGAGCCTCTCAGGAGATAGCTATGTTAGGCTCCTGTCAGCAAGCACTTGTTGGCATCCATAATAGTGTCTGGGTTTGGTAACTGTATATGGGATGAATCCCCAGGTGAGACAGTTCACTGGATGGCCTTTCCTTCAGTTTCTGCTCCAAACTTTGTCTCTGTATCTCTTCCCATGGGTATTTTGATACCCCTTCTAAGAAGGACTGAAGTATCCACACTTTGGTCGTCCTTCTTCTTGAGCTTCATATGGTCTGTGAATTAATTGTGTCTTGGGTATTTCAAACTTCTGGGTTAATATCCACTTATCAGTAAGTGCATACCATTCATCTTCTTTTGTGATTGGGTTACCTCAGGATGATATTTTCTAGTTCCATCCATTTTCCTAAGAACTCATGAATTCATCGTTTCTAATAGCTGTGTAGTACTCCATTGTGTAAATGAACCACATTTTCTGTATCCATTCCTTGAGTTTTGTTTTTATTATTACTATTACTTCTATCATTCACCTTGTTATTAATCGTCTGTGTATGTGTTTATGTGTTCAGGTCATGTAGTAAATATGGAAATCGGACTATTATATATATATACATATATATTCATTTAAAAAAATACTAGTACTGATGTATTATTTTAAAATATATAGTTAATATGCTTGGAGTTGTTTAAAATTTATATTGAGAAAAATGTATATATTTTCAGTATTATAGACAAGCATCTACATAAGACTATTAAATTGATTGTTGTTTTATATCAAACAACTTTTACAATACTTATTTTTATTGTTATAATATTTTATAAATTTTAAAGAGTATGACAAAAAAGGTGTTGTAGGTATTGAAGGGGGTGGGTCTCTTGGAGGAGTTGGAGTACAAAAAGGAAACAAGAATGTGATTTAATTCTATTTACTTAAAATATGTTTTTAAATGTTAAAAATTCAGATAAATTGAAATCATGTTTCTTTTCTCATCATAATGCAATAAAACTTAAATCAATAAAAAATGAATAAATAAAATAAAATAAAATTTATAAAAGCAGAAAAAATTTCATTTAATTGTCTGAAATGAATATTAAACTTCAGATAAAACTATCATAATGACTTTTAAAAGAACCAGAAGTTATGATCTTATTTATCTAGAAAAAAAGTTGGGTTTCTATAGGAAAAAGAAAAACATACTTAGATAGAAAATTATTAAAATATAATTCATCTTCATTATGACATAGAGTCTTCAGCAATAGGTATTGAATTTTCACTGTTTTCGGGTATCCAAGCGCAGTGTTGTGGAAGTCTCATTAACAATCCTGACCAACAACTTCAAATAGGGTTTCTCATGCCTGCTGTTAGAGTTTTTATTAGATGATCTTTGACTCTTGGAAGAAGAATTATCCTCTCTTTCTCTTTCTCTCTCTCTCAATCTCTTTCTGTCTCTGTCTCTCTGTCTCTGTCTGTCTCTCTGTCTGTCGTGTGTGTGTGTGTGTGTGTGTGTATTTAGAGCTCTCTCCTGTTTCCCCATTTCCTCATCAGGTAATATTCCATGAGAACTACTCCCTTGTTCTGGAAAGCGCCATTCAAGCTTCCAAAGGAAGAAAGAATACAACAGTCTACCTACCTATAAACAATAAAGATGATCAACATGGAATAATAATCATAAGGGCAGAGCAGTGGCATAAATAGCTTGGTGGTAGCCAACAGCTCTCTAATTTTAATGAAGTCCTATTCAACAAGAAAGAAAACATGCCTGCTACTGGAAATCTAGCCATATATACAGGGCTAGTGAAGTTGTGGTTATTGGGGGAGAATCTAAAACCATTAATTTATTTAAACCAGTATAATACTTAAGAGCAATCAAAAACTTGTGTCCTTATCCACAATTAGGTATAATCTCTTTGCAACAGAAAACAATAGTAAAGTAACAGAATTTGAAAAGATACCCTCTTTGGAATATAAATAAATAAAATAATTTAATTCAAAAAGAAATGATGTGCTCTCCTTTTTTACTGTGGGAGAAAAATGTTCTAAATATATGTTCAATAATGGTTTGACTTCAATTTACATATTCACATCAGAACACCTGCAATAATATAAACAGAGAAAGAATGGAGAAAGACTTTTAGAGTAAACATTACTATAGACATCATTTAGATTGATCATCTTACATTTTCCTATTAGATTTAATAATGTATTTTTCTTCCAAGATTCTAATAAAAGTGATGGGGTAATGGAGTAGGAAAAAGATTTAGTTTTTGTTGTTGTTTCAAATGATAATGTATATATCTACAAATTTGCTTATGTTTTGAACATTTCAGAGTGAGTTGAAGATAGTAGATCAACTCCCTCTAACAATTTCAATATTTCCAGAGTTAATTATTTTTTTTACTTTATCTTTATTTTACTTTTTTATTTCTTAAAATGATCCTTATTCTAAAGAATACATTGGTAAATGCATATAATTGCACATCCCAAATTTTCATCTAGACACAGAGCATATATCATGGCCCTCTAGTAGAAAATTTCTTGGGTGACTATTACTGCTGTACCAGTTCTGAATAATGCTTCATTTCTCTTTGATAATAACTAGTAGGTTAGTGAGGCTAGTTCATATAGTTTTGTTTATTTGATCTTCTAGTAACCTCCCAAGGGTGAATATTTCAAAACCTTTGTCCTAAATAATCTGGAAATTATGAATGAATACATTTTCCTTTGCATTCTATCATGTCAACTGGAATAACTATATTTTCTATGCTGGCCATTATTATGGGTTTATTTCATGTTTTCATGATTAGTGTTCTGTAATATTTAGTTAATAGACTTATATCTTATGTGTGCAATAGAAAGAAAGGTAGTATATATGCTGGATCCTCATGCTCTGTTTCTTATTAACTAGAGTTGTCCTTTGGTTTACAGAAGTTCTTGTCTTGAAGTCTACTTATAAGACTTTAGAATTGTTTTACAGGGCTAGCCATTATAAATACGAGTTCATGCTGACTCTGTTTTCAAATTATACTTCCTGTCTCAGTACCATGGCACATGGCTATAACTCAGAGTATAAAAGGACTTCACTATTCTTTCTCAGTTGCTTAAAATTAAAGCTTATTTGCTCTCAGTGAAGCCCCACATCAACATAGAACATTGCTACAGAAAATACACATTCGTATATGCAAAAAAAAAAAACAAATTAATGAGAGGAGGCCATGAACTTTAAAGATAGGGAGGACAAAAATACTGAAGGGGTTGGGGGGAGAGAAAGACACAGGAAAAAGTTGTAATTATATTATCATCTCAAAAATAAAAGCAATGAAAACTAAATATGACTGCTTACAACTATCTTAAGTTTTCTTAATCATAACAATATTGAAGTAGTTATTAATTAAAACTTGCATGTACTCTTTGCTAATGAAAGTGATGGGGTAATGGAGTAGGAAAAATAATTAGATTTTTGTTGTTTCAACTGAATTTTTACTTCTATTATAGCTTACTAGGTGTAGTTTTTCTTTGTTTATATTAACTTTTCCTGATTCCAGTACTGTTTCCATGTATCAGTACCATGGCACATGGCTATAACTCAGAGTATAAAAGG
>JADRCD010063801.1:0-10668 GCA_019843815.1 Montemys delectorum | reverse complement strand
AAAAAAAAAAAAAAAAAAAAAAAAAAAAAAAAAGTGCCCATCAAAAGTTGAAAGAAGTATATTACATTATGATGGAAAAAGAGGTCTTTCAGGAGCAGGCTGAAATAGTATTTCTTTTAGAAATGGCATGTGGAGGCTTTCCAAAACAGGAAAGACGGTGACTTTTTCTTAATACTTGTCTTGTTTTGTGTTCACACCAGAAGGGAGATTTTTATACATAAGGGCATGTCCAAGGAATGAGTTCTTCTCTGGAGCCAGATCCCCTCATCTTTCCTACTTTCTTTCTTTTTTTTTTTTTTTTTTCATACTTTTCTTTTTTATGTATTTTTTTTTTTAACTCCAGCTTTTATTCCCCCAACCCCCGGTCCACCTTCCAACTGTTCCATAGCCCATCCTGCCTTCCCATTCCACCCCTCCACCCCACCTGCCTGCTAAGCTCCCTGGGGCCTCTGGTCTCTTGAGGTACATCATCTCTGGTTGAACACAGACCTGGCAGTCCCCTGCTATATGTGTGTTGAGGGCCTCTTATCAGCTGGTGTATGCTGCCTGTTTGGTGGTCCAGTGTTTGAGGCTTCTGGTTCTCCCACAGTGTCGACCTCCTCCTCTTCAGCTTCTTTCAGCCTTTCCCAAATTCAACCTCAAGGGTCAGCAGCTTCTGTCCATTGGTTGGGTGCATATAAATATCTGCATCTGACTCAGATGCTTGTTGGGTCTTCTGAAGTGCGCTCATGCTAGGTACCTTTGGATGAGCGCTCCATAGCCTCAGTATCAGGCCTTGGGACCTGCCCTTAAGCTGAATTCCACTTTGAGCCTGTCACTGGATCTTCTTTTCCTCAGGCTCCTCTCCATTCCATCCCTATAGTTCATGCATGTCCTTTTGGGTCTGAATTACCTCACTCAGGATCATATTTTCTAGTTCCATCCATTTGCCTATAAAACTCAGATGTCCTCATTCTTAATAGCTGAGTAGCATTCCATTGTGTAAATGAGCCACATTCTCTGTAGCCATTCTTCTGTCATGGGACATCTGGGTTGTTTCCAGCTTATGTCAAATAAGGCTGCTATGAACATAGTGGAACATGTACCCCTGTGGCATGGTGGGGCATCTTTTGAGTATATTCCCAAGAGTGGTATTGCTGGGACTTCAGATAGACCTATTTCCAATTTTCTGAGGAACATCCAGATTGATTTCCAGAGTATCATTTTCTGCCTAGTCTACCTTACTACCTTCTAGAAAAACAAGTAACTCAGTTAGGTTTTTGAACAGACTCTAAATGACTTCTCCTGAAAAAAAGACACTTATTTTCAAGATATGGAAATGAACTGGTGGGGTGAGGTGGCAGGGAGGTCAGTTTTAAAATCTGTTCTTAGTTGCTTTTCTTTAACCCTAATTGAAGCAGAGGAGAGTACAGATTCAGCAGCATACTTTTTTTTTTTTTCATTGTGAAGAGTGACTTACTCAACGGGTGCATAATTAGAAAATGGATGATCTCTCTGGCCTTGCAGAACGCTATACACAGAAGTAAAAGTGAAAAGTTTTAGATACATACCATACAATAAGATTCTCAGGGAGATCCCCACTGAAATTAGTTTCATGGCGATTGAACGACTGTTGGAGCATTAACAGCCTCAGGCATGCTCAACAAACCCATATTCCTTGGCTGCTGGTAATGACAGATTTCTCAGGGAGTATTATTTAATTAAGAATAATTTGAAAGAGCAGTTCATCTGAGAAACTACATTTACTTACTAGAAACACTAAGTAACGGTAAGTAGAAAAGACATGCAATTTGTTAGCCTTTTAACGTTATCTTTCTGAAATACCTCAGTAGTTTATGGATGTCTACACTAGATTATTTTCAACTGTCTCTGAGGTGATCATGTCCAAAGAACTTTATTCCTTACTGTACAATGCAGGGAATAGTCTGTAGCAGTTGGATTCAGTTAAGAAATCCCTTAGGGCTTCAACTGTTCATGGCCAGCATCCTTTGTCTGTCCCCTCTCTAGAGAAGGCCAACTGCCAGCTCCCTTTGTTTAGATACCCTGCCCCCTCCCACCTCTATCCATCACTGGCTGCTGATCACCTCTCAGTTGTGATGTCTTTTGTCCTAGCTCCTCTCTCAAGTCTGTAAGGGTATATCAGTTATTTGTTGGCTAGCTGTCTCTAACCCAAAAACCCCACCCAGAGAAAAGCACTCTGACTCTATGACATTGGCAGTAGGAAAGCAAAACCTGCCCTCTTAGACTTTCTGTACTAAATTCATTGCATCCACAAGCCTCGTTAAGAGTTGATTATAATTTAAAGACCGATTTCAAACTGGCAAGGTGAAGGACTAAATTGGGAGCTGGCAGCAGGAGATGAACTTCACAACTCCAGAAACAAGCTTGGGGAAAATAAGAAAATAGAATTCGTTCACTCCATGGAAGGAGGAGAAAAGTAAGTTGTTCACCCTTTCATCACTAATCTGTGATTTCTATGGCAAAATTGACAAACTGTTCAAGGTTAGTTACTGAAATAAAAATTATCTTGGGAAACAAATGTGTTCATTTAGTTCCCTAGGAAGTCAAACAAAGCTATTTAAAAGAGTAATTTAAAATTATTATTGAGTGGTTGTTAACTGTAGTCATTAGAGTCTATTAAATCCTGGCCATCAGACAATCTTTATTCTGGCTTGATTAGTGATTGACTAAGAATTGAGTTGGATATGAGCCTGATTTTTAACCAAAACAGGTTCTCCAAGGATTCTGAAGACTAGCCTAAAATCCTACCAGTCAGGTCATGCTTTTATTTAAGAGCAGATTAAGGGTGGTTGTATACACAGAGAACACAGACCACCACAGTGGATTAAAACTGAGTGCAGAAGCAAAGAAATTTTCTCTTTGATTCTTTTGAGTCCAAAGTAGCTTTCACTCAAACAATATCAAAGGCATCTGATTAAACACTTCTCTCAGCAGGGTTTTATGGTAAGGCATACTTTATTATACAGAGTGCAATCAGACTGATGTAATATAGAATCAGCCAGTGAGTGCCTTATTTGTTTTGGAACAACCTGTGGAAATAGGTTTTTACCTCTTTCTTTAATTCTAATCTGAATCTTCTAAGCAATTCTGCTACTTAAATTGACAGGTCAGATTGGAAGCCATTAGACATATCAGGGCGGATGTCCCTTTAATAAGGCTTTCCTTTATCTTCACTTATTAACCGTCGTTTACTGTTAACACTTAGCAGAGAAACCCTTGCAAAAGCCTTCTCCCTAAAGTGGATTAAGAGGTTTTGTTCCTGTTAAATGGTTCTCAGCCTTATAGTCTAATAACAAACCCTGAGTTTATGTCAATTTCCTCTGGCAATGCCTTACTAGGGAACACTGAAAGGACTATAAGAAAACAAAATAATAAATGCAGCTTTGCATATTTTCTATCACAGAGAAGCCCAATTCCTTTACGAACATAATAATGTATAAGAATTGTAACTGCCAGTGCAGCTCCCACTAGTAACATCTGAACCTCTTCGTGGCACTGTTATATGGTATTTAAATATCAGAAGGGGAGAAAATGCCAACATCAAAGCAGATGAAGTTGGCTGTAATTCCCTAATAACAACCGCTGTCCCACCCCAAGAGCCAGCCAGTGATCCTGGCCTCTCACCTGTGTGGTGTGGTGTGCAAACTCTCTTCAATCAGCAGGTTGTTAGGGAAAAGGATTTGGGTTTTTTTTTTTTCTGTTTAACTGACACTTTACAGCCTTAGTAGAACTAATTAGGACTGCACTTTTTAAAAAGACAGATAATTTTTTTTTTCTGCATGCTTGAAATTCAACATTTCTCCTGAGCAAATATAAGTGAAATGTTATCAGTGCTAACTTCTGGGAGGACACCCTTGGATTCTAAGGTTTGTGGGGTACCACAGGGCTCTGTGTTTCCAGAACTCGCCTGTGACAGGTGGTCACTTCTGTTGGTGGAAAACAGCCTCTCTGTAGCCAGTGCAGCCAAGGCCACGCCCAGGCCAGGAAAGGCAGGAGGTTTCATCATCTCTGCAGTCACCAGTCCCTTTTTACAGGTCACAGTCAGGAATCTCCAATCTTCTAAATCCCTACTGCTCTTATAAGGCTGTGGTCCCTCTTCCTGCAGCCTAAACCTTGTCTGTCTTCTACAATGCTGTTTTTAAAACATATGTATATCACTGAGTTGTGCTTCCACCTTTTCTCTCCTTTCCTGAGTTGCTTGGGCTCCATCATCGGGAAGCTTCAAGCTCCTTCCTTCCCTAAACCTAGGTAAGTTGTAGTGCTGAGAGACTGGCATGGCATGCTGGTGAAGGTCCCACTCCCAGGATCTCACTACTAGTCCCCAAAATGCATCTCTTTCAACACTGCCACGGAAATGCCAAGAGCTTCTCTGAAATGACAATTCATATTGCTAAGTTACTGTTTGCTTTGTATTTAATTCTTCCCAAGTTTTACTGAATTCTAAGAATGTAGGGGTGCCCAATGCTGTCCTTAGGGAATTCACAGGCTAGTACAAAAGTTAAATCACACATGTGGGCATGCTCAGATAAAGGACAGAATGTCACATGGTACAGAAGACAGGCCTGAGAATAAACAAATGTTTCTTGGAAGAGATGTTACCAAGAAAGGAGGGGCTGGGCAAACATTTATGTTGAAGCACATGTATGGAGGCACTAAAAGGAGTCTTGCATGGGAGAGCCTCCCAGTGACACAGGAAGAGAGGACAGGAAATGAGAGACAATAGCTGACTCCAGGAGTCACATTGCTGGCTTCTTTTATTGTCCAGTCAAAGAACACAGGTTTTATCAGCTATGAAATGAGAAGCCATTAGAGAACTTGTGGATGACAAATAGCCAATAAGGAAGAGTAGATTAGGCATGGATACTAATTATGAAGCTTGCACTGGTCAAGGTCTGGGGTGCAAAAACACAAGAGCAGAACCAGAAAGATGGCTCAGCTAGTAAAGGTGCTTACAACCAAGCCTGACATCCTGAATTTGACCTCTATGATATTGACTGTTTTATGTGCACATACTTAAACACACACACACACACACACACACACACACACACACACACACACACACGAGAGAGAGAGAGAGAGAGAGAGAGAGAGAGACAGAGACAGAGACAGAGACAGAGACAGAGACAGAGAGAGACAGAGACAGAGAGACAGAGAGAGACAGAGAGACAGAGAGAGAGAGAAAAAGAAGCAAAAAAAACTACTGTCATGCAGATATGGAGAGAGAGAGAGAGAGAGAGAGAGAGAGAGAGAGAGAGAGGAGCAAAAAGAACTACTGTCATGCAGATATGGAGACAAAAGACACTTGGTTGGGTACTTAAACCTTAGAAAGAAACCTTGGTAGAATCTGACAGGTTTCAGTGATGAGACATGGTGAGAGGTGGAAATGGCATTCTAACTTCCACATTTCTACTTGGATGGCTGAAAATGCCATTCCTGGGCTGGACTGTGTAAACAGAACAGTGGGCTGCAGAATAAGAAAGAGAACAGGAGTCCAGCTGGAAGGAAATGATGTCCAGTACAACCCACTACCCTTGAATCTTCACAATGATGAAATAATTACTTTTTCTCACTGCTGTGGTAAGATATACCTAAGGAGAGCATTTAGAGAAAAGAAGCGTTTACTTTGGTTTACAAGGTTAGGGTCCATCACAATGGAGAACTTACGGCAACAGGAAAGGAAGGTGAAGCAACTAATCACACTGTGTCCTCAGTCAGGAGGCAGAGAATTAGGAACAGTCCAGCCACTCTCTTCTTTTTAAAAGAACCACTCAGTTAAGGTGGGTCTTCCCAGATCCACTACCTAATCTAGGTAATCCCTCCCAGGCTAACCTAATCTGGATAATTCTGGACCCCGTCAAATTGAGAGTCAATATTAACTATCACAGATGAGTTAACAGAGGTGACTAGTTTTTATTGAACTTACCATTACTCTGTTAAGCTCCTCTTACTTCTAAAATGTCCATGCCTAAAGCATAAGCCACATATTTTTCCTATGATTGCTTTTACTTGTTTTACTCTAAAAAAAAAAAAAACAAACCAATATTTAGAAAATATGACATTAGATCTCCTTAGTCATGAGTGAATATGACACACTTGAGATAAGCTTACTCTTATGTGTTGCTTCATGCTGCTGCCCTGATAAAAAGGCCACGGATAACAATTCTTCATTACTTAGAACCGAAAAGTCAGAATCTTAATTTGTTGTTTTTTTGTTTTTGTTTTTGTTTTTGTTTTTTTGTCTTTCGAGGCAGGTTTTTTCTGTTTAGCCCTGGCTGTCCTGGAACTCACTCTGTAGCCCAGGCTGGCCTTGAACTCAGAAATCCGCCTGCCTCTGCCTCCCAAGTGCTGGGATTAAAGGCGTGCACCATCACCTCCCTGCTTAATTTCTTAATTGTCATGCCTGAATGGAAACTGGCATGGAATACCTCCTTCATGTCTGTCACAACACAAACAGAAATTAGACCAATCTAACATACTTACTTTCAAATTAAGACCAGTTTATACTTAAAAGATGGTTTTAGTGACCAAGGTTAACACCACCACTAGGAATTAAAGCAGCCCAGAAAATGGGGAAATTTAACAATCACTACTCTTAGAGTTTATTGTCTGATACTCTTAAAGACAGGTTATAAAACAATAACTTTTCATGTTCATATTGCTGGATATGTTTTGGAGGCCAATCCAAGACAGTGATATCAAGCGAAAGAAAACACTGAATCTTAGGTTTATTATTAATTTCATTCTGTTGCTATAAGAAATATGGAGGGGATCTTAAAGTAATATAGGGGGAAGATTTATTTAGCTTGGACTTCCAGTCACAGTCTATTAGGACAATCAGGATAGCAACTCAAGCACTAACTTGAAGCAGAAACCATGAAGAAATTCTACTAACTGACTAACTCAAAATTCATGCTCCCATAACCACCTACCTGCTTAAGGAATGATGCTACCCACTGTGGGCTGGACTCTTCAACATTAATTAACAGTGAAGATAATCCCTCTCAGAAGTGCCCACAGACAAACCAGAAAAAGACGATTACTAACTTGAGACTACTTTTCAAATGATTCTAGGCAGTAGTAACTTAACAGTTCGTGAGAACTAGGACATTGGAGTTACAATGTCCTATTATTACTTTCTGTGACTAAGATAAGGCTCTGCAGATAATGACCACTGTTAATCTTAGACCAGTTAATATTAACATAATGAATCACTGTATTATTTCACCGTGAAGTGTTCCTACAGTATAGTTTCCTAGTCTCTCACAAAACTATCAAGTAGTTAACTTTTCATTCCTTCAACTGAAGGCTATGACAAGGTTATGTTAACTTGGTAAAAAAAAATGATGTTTTTCAAAACAATTTAAAACCAATTTTAACCTTCCTTCAAAGATCAAGCTGCCCATCAAACTTCTTTTAAATCATCTATTGTTATATGTCTTAGCTGTTCTCATTCCTTACTATAGTAAGAAGCCTAAAAGAAACGCTGATTTAAGTAATATGGGTATCAAAAGTAATTCATTAGGATCAATTAGATAGCCATTCAAAAGCCATGATATATAATGCAAGATTATCTTCTAGAAAGTTCATATAAACCTGGAATCCTGGGTAAAGGATATGAAGAACATACAAAAACTGTATTCATATATTCAACAATACTAGTTAGCTTATCTTTAATGTTTGCTAGATTAACAGGTTGAAATTTTACATCACAGCTTTTATTCTTCAGCATTTAGTATTTGTGAAACTCAAATATATTTCCTAGACAATGGCCATCTCATTGTCTATGAATTTTTGGCTTGTTATTTGCCTTTTCTCTATTCTGGTGATCAACACTTTAACCCCAAACATGAAAGCCTTTCATAGGTTAGGCACAATGTGCCCTGTTCTCTCATACCTGCTCCCTAATTCTCGTACATATAATTAAATTCTAATAATCATCCCATTGCTTTTCCTTTACAAAACTGTATATTGAGAATTATATAACCCAGTACTATAAAATAATATTCTCCCATATTTTAGTATTATAAAAATAATACTCACTTCACATTTTGTTTGTTTGTTTTTGTCATTGTTGTTGTTGTTGATTGGTTGGGGGGGGTTGTTTGTGTACTCTATTGAGCTGCATGTGTACTTTGTCCGTTTTAACTATTCAGTACGTGAGGAACAAGAATACACCTAATGATTACTTTATAACTTTTATTTAACCAATAGATAATCAATATAGGTAATGGCATCTTTCATGCCATACAGATTAAAATGAAGCTTAAAACAATGTTGTAGCAGAACTTGAAGAAACTTTAGGACTTGTAGTCAAGCAAGATATGGTTCTGTAAGTAACATCTACATTATTGATCCTAAAAAGTCAAAACTGAAAGATATCATGGGAGCCAGCAAGGTGGCTCAGTGAGCAAAGGTGTTGGGTGTCAAGCTCCATGACCTGAGCTCAATCCCTAGGACACAGGAGGAAGGAGAAAGTTGACTCCTGCACATTACTCTCTGCTCTCCATACATGTGCTGGACTACACAAGTGTGAAAGCACATGTGCCTACCTAAGCATGCATACACACACACACACATGTGCACACATACACAGAAAGAAAGATTTAAAAAAGGACTATGTCCAATTTCCGGAGGAACCACCACCCTGATTTCCAGAGTGATTGTACCAGTTTGCAATCCCACCAGCAATGAAGTAGTGTTCCTATTTCTCCGCAACCTCTCCAGCATCTGCTGTCACCTGAGTCTTTTATCCTAGCCATTCTGACTTGTGTGAGGTGGAATCTCAGAGTTGTTTTTGATTTGCATTTCCCTGATGACTAAGGATGTTGAACATTTTTTTAGGTATCCCAATCACAAAAGATCACACATGGTATGCATTCTCTGATAAGTGGTTATTAGCCCAGAAGTTTGGAATACAGGAAGAACGACCCACAAACCACAAAAAAATAAAAAAATAAAAATTAAATAAAAAAGGAAAATGGAAATGGACGACTATAATAGTTTCAAGCTTCTGATGGAACCAAACCATTAAATCCTAAGTAAAATTGATCTAAGGTTTATTTTGAATTTAGAAACCATTAAAAGTAGGTACTAAACCCAAAATAAATACTAAGACATGAAATAATTTTAGTTAATATTGTTTAGTTGGAAGCTCCTCTTTTTTTACTATTCAGTTTTTCAGTCCTTATTGTGCTTATTTTAATAAGTCATTTAAATAAACTCATATCAACTTGTCCTCTAAGTCTCAATCTCCAGAGATAACTGAACGCCAATTCTTAGCTACTACCCGATACCACTGATAAGTCTCACATAATCCTAGGCTGCTGTTATGTTGCCAATCCCAGTTCTCATGTGGGATTCCCAGGTATTTCTGAAACAGTCTTTAAGCTTCCTGAGATACTTCCAGATCACTTCTCCCACTGAAGTACCGACACATTTCTGACAGAAGCAAGGATCTCAGTGATGAAAACTCTCCATTTCCTTGCTTTATGTTAATGTTGCATGGCCTTTGGTTACTTGTGACCCTTAAGATGTGCACTAATATGTCCTGGTAAGAAGTGCTACGAAGGACTGGGGGAGTAGCCCAGGAGTGCCTAGCAAGTGAAAGGTCCTGTGCTCCATCACCAGCTCTACAAGATAAATGACTGAATGCATAAATGAATTTTAAAATTGAACATGGAAAATATAAATTATATCGGATTAAAAACTTGAAGGCAAGTTGGACAGTGGTGGCACATGCTTTCAATCCCAGCACTTGGGAGGCAGAGGCAGGTAGATTTCTGAGTTCGAGGCCAGCCTGGTCTACAGAGTGAGAGCCAGGACTATTCAGAGAAACCCTGTCTCGAAAAAAACAAACAAACAAAAACAAACAAACAAAACAAACAAAACAAAACAAACAAAAAAAAACCTTGAAGGTGAAAATAATACCAAGCTGTTAAATACATGTTTTACAGCTAAGAATATTTATTGGTACTGAGGATTTAGTTTGTGCCCAACATTGTACTGTCAATGGTACATGCGTAAAGGGTATTACCTTTGTCTCCAAAATCATGTAATGTAGATAAAAGACAGATCATTTATTATAACACAAAACAAAGCTGTGGGGGAGACTATACAAAGAGCTTTAAGATACCAGAGAAGGAAACACACAGGGAAGAAATAATTTTAAAATTATAATAATCATCTATAAGTTTAGGTCAGGATAACCTTCAACAACCTTTTAAAGGTTATTACTCTCATTCCAAGCTTATAACATTAAGGAATCTGTCTGACTCATACTTTGAGTGACAGAATTATACCTCGTGTCAAAGCAAGATTTCATAGGATATGTCATGCTCCATGAGAATTTTTTTTTAAATCTTAATTTTTTATTAGATATTTTCTTTATTTACATGTAAATTTTCCCTTCCCCAGGTTCCCCTCCAAAAAACAAACAAACAAACAAAAACAACAAGAATAAACCCCTTTTGCCTCCCCCCACCCCATGCCTGCTGCCCTACCTCTCCCACTTATTGGCCCTGGCATTCCCCTACACTGGGGCACAGAACCTTCACAAGGCCGAGGTCCTTTCCTCTTATTGATGATCGAATTTGCAATCCTCTACTATACACATGCTGCCAGAACATTCAGTCCCACCCTGTATAG
>JADRCD010063788.1:0-11006 GCA_019843815.1 Montemys delectorum | reverse complement strand
TATATATATATATATGTACATATATGTATATATGCATATGTATATGACAAAACTCTATCCAATATTATACTAACTGGGGAAAAATGAAAACATTTTATGTAAAATTGGAAGTAAGACACTGATGCACAATCTTTCTTCTCTCATTTAATACTTTTCTTACAATATAATTTAATGCAATAAGGTAAGAAAAATGAATTAAAGACTATACATTAGAAAGAAATACATCAAGACACTGCTATATTGAAGACGTGATCCAGTATTCAAAAAACTGTAAAACTTTGACCAAAATGGAATAGATGTTTCAAAAATAATCATCCACAACTGTAGCCACCTAAATTCACAAATGCAGCAAAAATATATTGGAGAGATGACAACTTGTTCAGCAAATATTGCTGGAGAAATGAGATATCTACATGTAGAAGAATGAAGTACATCCAGATCTATTACCCTGCAGAAAAATTGGCCCTAAGTTTGTTAAAGATCTTAATGTGAGACCTAAAAAACTGAAACTGATAGTATGTCAAAAAAAATATTTCATTAGCTCAGAAAAACAATTCTAAGAACTTACAAATGAAATTACATGTCATCCAAAATCTTTTGCATGGGAGAGAAAATAATTATCAAAATGAAGATACAGTCTAGCTAAAAGGACAAACTCCTTGCCAATTAAGCTTTAATACTTCAGGCAGGTGATTAATGTAATATATGTATATATTACATTATATAAATATATATATATAATGCATATATATATGCAAATTTTAATGCCAGAACACTAAATAACCCAATTAATAGTAATATACTGAATAGAAGATTCTCTAAAGATAGATCATAAATTCTCAAAAAGTATTTAAAGGAGATTTCACCATTATCCATTAGTAAAATATAAATAAAAACTTATTTCTTCTCACCCTAATCAGCACAACTGTCACTAGTTACAAATGACAGCAGCCCTGGTGGGAGTTTGTTAAAAATAAATTGTATACATTGGCAATGAGAATATAACTAGTTTAACAACTCAATAGTTCCTCAAAATGTAAACATACACAGGACAACATGCACATGTATGTGAGTGCACACACACACACACACACACACACACACAGAGAGAGAGAGAGAGACAGAGAGACAGAGACAGAGACAGAGACAGAGACAGAGACAGACAGACAGATAAAGAGACAGAGAGACAGAGAGACAAAGAGACAGAGAGAGAGAGAGAGACTATTCAACCTAGCACTACTATTCTTGTGTATTCGGTCAAAGGAATCTAAATTAACATATCATTGAAATTCTTGCACATCTGTGTATTGCTGCAACATTCAATTACTAGGGAATTAAAAATCATTGTTTACCACCAGAAAATTAATGGATGAAGAAAATGTTATATATCTACACAATGTAATTTTACACTTTTACAAATAAAACTAAACTCATGACATTTCCAGGAAAATGGATTCAAAGGAGGAGCTTTATATAAAACTAAATGAGCAAGAGTCAGAAAGATGTATTCTATATATACTGAAAACTTTAGATTTAAACTTATGTACATTTGTATGTATACATGTCTCTCTTTGTCTCTCTTTCAGTGTGTGTGTGTGTGTGTGTGTGTGTGTGTGTGTGTGTGTGTGTGTGTGTGTAAATAAAGCCAAAAAGAAAGCAAGAGAAATAAAAGCTTTAAAAGAGAATGAGAATTTAAGGGAGAAAATAGTGGGGAATAAAAAAGAGGGCTAGGATATATTTTGCATGAAAACAGCAGAGTAGACTCTGAGGGACGAAAGTGACCAGCATGAAGGAGAAATAGAAACAGAGGTGTTCAATGGGGGAGAAAGATAAATAAGAAACATATATTCTTGTATATGTTTATATATATATCAATTTGTGTTATCTTCAAAACTTCACTAAAAATTAAAACAAATATTCTTAAAAGATGTATGAAGTATTCCATTAACTGAGAAAAAATTCTTTTAAAATGAAGACTCGGATACTTATTTATCCAGGTTGCCAATATAAACATCAAAAAATTATTACATTGCTATTCAAAAATAAAAAGTAAACCAAGCCCACAATAAGAGATACTTTCACTAGCAATTTTTATTTTATTGAAAGTGATAACAGGTGTTAATTAGGGTGTTGATTATTTAGATATTTTGTCATTTGTTGATGTAATGCATTTGGTATAGCTAACTGCAGAAAGCAGTTTCATGGAATCTCAAATATCAGAACTGGCATATGATACAGGAATCCTGAAGAAATGTATTCCAATGAGACATATTCTAAAGAAATGAGACTGTATTTACCCAGAATTCTTTGCAGAAGTCAAGAGTGGAAATCATTAAAATACCAGCTAGCAAGCAAACACAACACCATATTGCAACTATAATAGTATATAATACATTGTAAATACTAATGAATGTATGCTATATATAAAATTTGAAAGCATGCTAAGTGAAATAAGCTTGATAAATGTCATAAAACATTTTATTCCTATTCTTATATACTGCAATTAAAATAGGAAAATGCAGAGAAACAGAATTTATAATTGAGATTTTTCAATGCCTTTGTAAAGTTAGGATGGGATGCTTAATATGTCATTTGATAAAGATACTATCTGTACAATGTAATGCATGTGGTTAATACCATTGATTTTTATAGTCTAAAAATCCTTACTCTACTACTCTGCTTTCTGTTGTTGTGATAAATGTCATGAACCGAAGTAACTTATGTTGGGAAAGGGTTTACATGGTTATGCATCAATATCACTGTCCCTAACTGAAAAAAGTCAGGGCAGGAATACCAGCAAGGAGGAAACACCATGGAGGAATTCTGTTTTTTTTTTTTTTCATGTGTACAGCTAGATTTATTTTTTATTTACTTACTTACTATTTTTATCATTTAAAATATTTTATTTATTTATGCTACACATTTTCCTTGACATGCCTAGGGAACAAGTGTCTTGGGTCTCTGCTCTTATGATCTTTCTTTTCCCTCTTCATATTTTCTCTGAGTCTTAGATATAGGGGTTGTTTTGCAGATGTTTCTGCTGATATTGAGTACCCTACAGCACTTTATTCTAGGCATTTTGACATGTGCATCTCTGTCTTTATTTTATGGCCCAGGCTAACCCGCCCATGAATACCACCACACTCAGTGGCTTGGGCATTTCCATATTAACCACTAGTCAAGTAATCTCACAGACATACCAAAGGGGACAACCTGATGGAGGCAATTTCTCTGTAGAGAGTGTATATATATATATATACACACACACAAAGGGAAAAAGACATCAAATTTGTGGTTAGGATAACTAATTAATTTTAATTTTAAAATTTTCAAGAGACTATGAGAAGTTGACATGCTTAATAATGATCAGATATGCAGTATAAGGTACCACATGTTATAGTAATATTTAAGTACATAAAATTGGATTGTTGATAAAAGAGAAAATATGAGGATATTATGAAGTATTTATAGTATATTGTAATTTTTATAAGTGGCACTTCATTGAAGACTACTGTTCAGCAATTTATCTAAATTGATATGTGCTTAACACACTGGGAATTAACCCTAGGGCTTTACACATTCTACAGAACTCCTTTATCAGTAAGCCCCAACCACAATCTGGAATTGATTTTTATTTGGTAATATTGACTATGATCAATAATTGAAAACCTAGTTTTCTAATAGATATAGCTCACTTATATATGATCCTGACATATATCTGAAGACTTAACTGAATTCTTATTTAATATGTACTAATGTCATTGGATTAAACACCCATCTCAGGATGTAGCAAAAGTCAAGAACAGAAGCAACTTAACATAGGAAAGAATTATTTTGGTTCATGTTTTTTTTGAAGTTTCATTCTATCTCAGTACTGAAGGCATCACAGAGTATTTCAGTCTATACCAGTGGATATATGAGACATAAAATGATTAACATCAATGTAACTAAGCAAGCATAAACTGGGTAGAAGCAAAGGCACATATAAACGTTAAAGGCCCTACTTATATCATTGAGTTTCCATCTCCTAAATGTTCCACAACTTACCAAAGAAGTGCCACATACTAAGGAATGAGCACTAACACTATGAACTTGTATGGAACATTATATATTCAGAATATTCACAACATTTATGGAAAGATACAATGTCATCAGCATATACACAAATGGAAAATTAATAGATACACTTATAAATCTTCCCAAACTTATTGTGTTTCTATTGCTGTGATAAAGACCATAACTCAAAGAATTTGGAGAATAAAGGATTTATTTGGCTTACATATTCTAAAACAGTTGAAGAAATCCAAGTCAAGAGCTAAAACAAGAATTTGAGGCACAAACAAAAGCTAAGACCAGTTTACTTTCTGATACCATTGAAAGATAGTTGTCAAGGTGTTGCACGTTCCTCAGTGCTCTGGGTCCTCAAACATTAATTAATAAGCAAGAAAATGTCCCACAGACTTGCCTACAGGTCAATATGACTAAATCATGTTCTTAATTGAAGTTTCTTTCTCTAGCTGTATTAACCAAACTAAAAATTAGAACATAAAGTTCCTGATGTCATTGGTACACTAAATATAAATAATGACTGAAAATATATAAAAGCATCTATTAACTTTAAAAAGAAACCAGTAGAAGGTTTATCTAACTTGTATAAGAAAATCTTGAGTAATTTACATTTTCCCTTGGATATCATGCCTAGTGGATTCAAGGGGAGCCTGAAAATCACGTTACCAAAAAAAAAAAAAAAAAAAAAAAAAAAAAAAAAAAAAGACAAGAAGTGTTTTATGAGATGCTCACATTTTTTTCAAGTATAGGCATTTCTTTATATCAACCACTCCATCTATGTTTTTCATCTGAGTGTATATTTAATACTCTGAAAGATATTACTACTTCCTCTTCAATCAGAGGATTTGCACTTCCATAAACATAAGGACTAATATATTTGTTGCTTTGGGTTTAATCTCTCTCCTCCCAACATTTATCATAGAACACAGTTAGTCATAGTAATGGTGTGATGAGGAACCCTTGTTTATTTTCTCTTATTTAATTTTGTCTAGAGAAGTATAAAATGGGATTTCAGGAACTTGGAATTATACAGAAATTTTTATATATTAGAAAATATATAAAGACATTTCCAGAAAGCTATCTTATTGAAAGGAGTGAATTATATACTTGGATATATAAACTTTGGGCTTACTAGTAATTGAATCAAAATGAAGATATGACCTAAATATTGTATTCAAATGCTTTAAGAATACAACTTATTTAAATAGACCATACTGCAAAGCCAAATGTGGACACACACTTTTGCAATGAGTAAATCCTTACAATCATTCACAAGATGCTAATGAAATTAAACCTTTTAAATAAAACCACATTTAGATAATGTATATAATAAACTACATTGCTATGCACTGCATATCTAGTTAGCATTTTGTAATTACATGATGATTATCCATATTGTTTCTAATGGCTAGTTAAAAGTTTTATTTTTATATTAATTTCCTCCCTACATCCTTCTTAACTATTCATGGAAAAACAAAGAAAACTGAGAGAGCACTAATTTTAGTCATTGAACCATTATTTTTAGAATCATAATTCTACTGCAAACCATGGGTGTTATGACTATGGTAATTGCCAGAGTTTGTTAAATGATGTTTATGGGGAATGAGATATAATTGTACACACAGTTTATCAGAGACCATCCTCTGCTTGGGTGTAATAATTTATTATTCATATGAGAATCAGTAAAATCTTCATTTGCAAATGAACTCTACAAATGTTATTTGGAGAAAATTTAGTTCTTATTTGTGTATATATCAGTATTTTGCAAAGATATTTTGGAAAGATGCTCAAAGTAAAAAAAGATTCCTTTTCAATTTGTCAGTGAGCCAGTTTTATTTTAAAATTTAAGAATATATGGGCATTCTATTCATGCCTGTAGAACATGATCTGAAGTATAATTACCTATTCTGGGTAATATATTCATGTGTTTATGGGAAAAGTGAAGCGCAGTATAGTGTGGTGACTAGGACTGATAATATAATCCAAAGACTATATTATATCACCTAAAAGATGATTCTTCACTAGAAGAAGATGATTAAATTAAAGACTTAAGGAAATGTGATTTAGGAATAATTAGGACTAGAATAATGAGATCAGCAGATATTGAGATAAATGAAATGCTCACAAAATATAAGACAAGTCACATATCTTCCAAACTTGTATATCTAATACATTTATGAAGATTGTGGAGTAATTTCAGTTGCAACTAATCTTGAGTGTTTTATATTGTGTTATTGCAGAAAATGCTTTGAAAACAGGATCAAGAAATGCAGCTTATAATGAAAAGTTTCTTCAAATATAACTTACTGCAAGTATTCCACTACATATTGCTCCACCTGAAACTCTCAATGTTTTAGAAGACAATAGTTTCAAGAAATGAATAAGTTTGTAAAAATGCAATCAATAAGCATAATAAGGTCCTGTTCAATCTATAAGGTTTGAAATTAGTGACATTAATGATAATGCTGATGACCTTAAGCTCCACTCTTGGAACATATGGGATGCACTTTTCTTTGAGGCATAAATCATTAAAGCCTTTACAGAATTTCCACAGTTAGAAATTCAACAATTGTATATTGATTTTGTCATTAAGCCTATGCATTTGGGTCCATGTCAGCTTCTGATTGTAGTACCTGATGATGAAGAAGGTTGACCTTCTGTGGCAAATTAACCTTTTTGTACCATCCGGTAGAACAGAACACCTAAACAAAAGAAAAATGTGTACCACTTAAAAAATAATAAAAAAATCTTACATTTAAGATACTTTACTAATAAAATTCTCTGCTAGATGGAGAAAATGAATGCAAGTAAGGCTAAAAATATATAATATGCAGGTTTATGAGAATAGTTATCATTTAATTCCAAAATTGGAAATATTTTGTACCATATTTTCTTCTATTGATAGTGTTATGCAATTTATTTGAAAATACAGAGGAAACATGGTCCACTCAAATTTTTAAGTACATTCACTTGATAAAGAGAAAAAATAGGGTATGACAATATTCCTAGCCATGTGAGGTCAATAGAATTGTATAAAAGCTTAAAGCACAGACACTATTCTTAGAAACACTAACTCTTATATCTATAGGTAGATTCTAATATTTTTATCTTATATCTATCACAACTGACAGTGTTGATGAGCACATTTCAGAAAAAGTGGAACTGAGCAAAATAAAATTAAATTAATCTATATAATCTATAAAATTATAAAAGAGTAAACCAGGGAATCATTTGATTCCTATGTCAAGATTTATTTTCTTTTTATATCTATACCTACCTTAAGTCCCATATACTATTCCTTTACTTCTTCCTGCAATGATTAATCTTAATTGAAAACTTGAGTTTAGAAAGGCTATGAGAGTTATGTAGTTTATCTCTGGATGTGTCTAGGAGTTTTTCCAGGATTAATTACAAACCCTGAATATGTCAATGTCATACTATAAGTTGGGTAAAGCTAGTGCAGGTATTTATTTCTTGCTCTATTTCCAGTATGTCATTACATGATCAACCTCAATAATTCTTCCAACTTTCAAATGCATTTACCTTAAGATTTTTGGTAAAAAGTCAAAAAGAGTTTTAAGTACTTTTAGAGAAATCAAATATTTATTGATATTTTTAAAAATCATCGTAAGGCATAATCATTCAAATTCCATTATAAAAGATGTAGATTAGATTTTCCTACCAGGAGAGATTGTGACCCATACATCATAAGAGAGTTGGAATTTATAGTTAAGAAACAAGGTGGAAGTTAATGGATGAAAAATTATCTAAATGAGACCTCAAAGATAGTTTAAGTGAACTGGTATAATAAGATTCTTCCTAGAGATAGACTAAGGTTACTAATTAATATCTGTTCTTGACATAGTCAATATTATCAGTTGACTTCTATCTTGTAAAGCAGACCTAAAACCTAACTAGCCTCTAGGTACTTGGCTATAACATCATAAATATATGAAAACAGTGATATTGTTGGGATACATGTTAAATTTGTAGAAAATACAGAAATGATTTTGGACAAAAGTTTAGGAGGCCCAATTTAATTTCCATAAAATATCATTTTTGTTCTGTTTTATTGTTGAAGAATATTAAAATGATTATTTCCTTTAGTAATTATGTTCATTTTATTCATTTGGACTTTTGTAACAATCTATTAGGTATGAAAAAAGGACATTGACCAAATTGTTTTAGCAATTAAGTATTTATGAATAGAGTTTAATTTCTATGAAAATAAAATGATTATTATGTAGAATAAAACATTGTTTTGTATGAGTTCAGAAAAGAGTTAATTGATATTTTTAAGACTTAAACTTGTTTTATGATATTAAAAAGATGGTGTTAGGAAACTGATAAGACATTCTGAATTATCATTTAGCATCAGGTATTCTAGAAAAGCCTCTTAATTTTCCATACAGCAACAGATAGAACAATATCTTATTATTCTTAATCTCCAACATGTATTTGAAATTATGACATTCAAGCTTACAGAGGTTGAAAGGAAGTCATAAAATCATATCATTGATTTCAAGTTATAAAAATATGATTAAATTTAGAAATATTAGTTCAGTGAGTTATAGTCAGATATTCAATATAACTAGAAAACTCAAGTTATACTTCACTTTACTGGTAAATGATCAAACCTCACAAACAATAAATGGCATTGGGAAACTTTGGAAGTCACTTTGTTTCTCAAAAATTATGAAAGATTTCTATTTGTAATATAGAACTTGTCAAGATAAATATACCCTGTTTTTGTTTTTTAACTGAAGTCCAATAAAACCCTGAAAAGATAAAGATTTTAAAATCTTCTTTCTTAGAACTTTTAATAAGGAATTTCAGGCAAAGCTTTTTAAAGCCTCTTCAGGAAAGATTCATCTTCAAACTTTCTGAAAGATCTGCAGATTTGGATGATCTCCTAGGTTCACAAAGTCATACAAATACTGAGATTAGTAGGCTTAAGAAGAAGTAAATTACCTTATCCATTTATAAAAAAAAACATGAATGTAGTTTACTAGATCAGATATGAATTGATTTTTGTCAATCATTATTCCTAAAAGTTTACTGGTTGGGGCTGGAGAGATGGCTCAGTTGTTAAGAGCACTGACTACTCTTCTGAAGGTCCTGAGTTCAAATCCCAGCAACCACATGGTGGCTCACAACCATCCATAATGAGATCTGACCCTCTCTTCTGGAGTGTCTGAAGACAGCTACAGTGTACTTACATATAGAAAATAAATAAATCTTTTTTAAAAAATTTACTGGTTATATTGGAAAATGTAACACTTCAGTCAATGTCTTGGTAATATAATTTTTTTAACTTTGTCAGTTATACTTAATTATAAGAAGAAATAATTCTTGCTGAGCTTATGAAAATATACATCTACAAAATATTTCAATCCTGTTTCTCAATTATCAGAGGACCACATAAAATAATTTCAATGTCTTTACATTTATTCACAAAATATAAATTATCATCTTGTCTTTTCTATAAATGTCTTAGGAAAAAAGAATAATGTTTCCTTACATCTGGAAAAATTAATGAATGAGCCTAAGATTTCTCCTTACTTGCAGTTAAAGATGCAATCTTTCATCTTGCTGCTACAGTTCCCATGCCTACCACTTGCTGTCATCCTTCTCTGTCATCCTGGACTCTAAGCCACTTGTACCATAAGCACAAATAAAGTCTTTCTTCCACAAATTGCCCTAGTCAAACTGTTTTGCCACAGCAACAGAAAAGTAACTAGTACATTTATGGTAATATTCATATTTGCTTAGGAGAAATAACTTCAGGTTTTGTTTTCTAAAATATTCTTTCTTCTTTAAGTTTTTGATATTAATATTGCTATGGTATGGATAAAAATTTTCTCTCCAAGATTTATATGCTGGAAGCTTGATTTATCATGCACAGATAATAAAATGGCAGTGGGTCTTTCAAATTTGAAACTCAGAGGAATATAGTTGGTTCATGACTGTAAGACCCTTTTTAGGGATTAATGTTTATTATGATAGATGAGAGTGAGTCTTGCAAAAGTGGATTGTAGGGATATTATAAGGCCAGGTTGCAAAGTAAACATCATAACTATATTAAAATGTTAGTAATGAAAATATTTTCTAAAATTAATAGAAGGTACTAATAAAAATAACAATATCTATAGTAATCAAGCCCTGGTTCAGTTTGAATGTGACTTTAAGATGAAAAAGTTAGAAGAACATAGCTGCTGCTGTAAGATCTGAGAAAAGGTAAAACAGATGCACCATTGTGTGATGTTCTGGTAATTTTGGAAAAGAAGTCCAAGTGGTTTATGATAATAAATTTAAATTACAGGGCAAAACTCGAGAGGTTAGATGATAACTTTCAGCCTAAATTACAAAGAAAGAAGATAAATATACTATATTCGATGTTTTAAAAGATAGATACACTATAATATAAAATCATTTCAGACTTTGAAATGTTTTACAGTATAATAATAGAATTAATAGTAATTCATCATTTCATTTATATTAAACCAAACTCATTAGAACGTTATGTTGGGAGAGGCAGAATAGTTAAACATCCATTACTCTTACCTAAATTTTAATTAAGGAATAGAAAACTGAGTGTTGTGATAGTCAGCAAAGCCAGTCACAGATGTCTGCAGGAAATGCATGATAAATTTGAGTGGGTTAGTGCAACAGAAGCAAAGGACAGAGGGGAAATACAAAGTGCTCAAAGGTAAATGAATGTATGCCCAGGGGTTATGCATGCCATGCAGAAATAATTACAGTCAAGAGGGTTGGAAGTGGTGGGTTTTAAAGGCCAGGAGAGAGGAGAAAAGAAGTACAAAAAGTAATCAAGCATGCAAGAAGAGCATATGCAGGTTACAATCTATCAAATTGAGGAGCCAACTGTTAATGACGTTGAGGCATCAAAAAAGAAAAAAAATTAAAAGCAACAAGGAAAC
>JADRCD010063772.1:0-10443 GCA_019843815.1 Montemys delectorum | reverse complement strand
ACACACACACACACACACACACACACACACACACACACACCCGCCCGGAGCCCAAGCACTCTGGGCCCTGGGGTGGGAGTGGGGGGCTGCGGACCACATGAGGCTCAAAGATCGAATGCTCTCTCTCGAATCTGAATGTATGAGTCTCAGTCCAAGTCCGTACACAAAGTGAAAACCAGGCTTATATACTATACAGAAAACGGGGAGAATGACAAAAGTCATGTAGGCAAGTGATAGTCACATCAAGGTCAGTAAGATCAGACATCCAGATGCAAAGCAGAAGAGCAGTGGTGCCCTTCCCACTGGGGCTATCTTGACAGCCCCAAGCTAATTCTCTGGGTCTGTTGGAAGCAAGCATCAGGAAGTCCCATTCTAGCAGTTCCTGAGAATGCCCTTAAGTGAGGGAAGCCCTTCAATTACTCTCTGGTATGTAAAGCAATTCTGTCTTCTGTGGGACTGCTCTGAGAATTCTAACTATGTCTACAGTTAGCAATGATGCCTGACCTCTGTTCCTAACTCTGAGGACACCCTGTCTGATAAGGCAGCTTCCTTGTGAGAAGTTCCAAGCTAACGACAGCTTGATAATAAATTAGGATATATTGGAACACTGTGCTGGCCAGGGAACAATGTTTAATCTTAGTTTTAACTATTTACAAATTATTTCTTGGGGCACCTTTGTGCCTGAATAAGGGATGTTGAGTATTGGAAAGACTAATCTGGAACATGTCTGAGTTAGGAGATGCCAGCGACTGACTGAATACCCAGGAGGCACACTCCGTTTGAAGTCATACACCTCTGCCTGACATGCAGACTTTACTGGAGTAGACAAGTGGGCATAGGAGTGTCTGGTTTTGATGAATGAATATGGGAAGGATTCCCAGGGGGAGCAATCTCTAGATTGTCCTTCCTTCTGTCTCTGCTCCATAGTTAGTCTCTACAACTCCTTCCATGGGTATTTTGTTCGCCCTTTTATGAAGGAATGAAGTATCCACATTTTGGTCTTCCTTCTTCTTGAGTTTCTTGTGGTTTGTGGGTTGTACTTTGTGTATTCCAAACTTCTGGGCTAATAACCATTTATCAGAGAGTGCATACCATGTGTGTTCTTTTGTGATTGGGTTACCTCACTCAGGATGATATTCTCTAGATCCATCCATTTCCCTAAGAATTTCATAAATTCATTGTTTTTAATAGCTGAGTAGTACTCCATTGTGTAGATGTACCACAATTTCTGTATCCATTCCTCTGTTGAGGGACATCTGGGTTGTTTCCAGTTTCTGGCTATTATAAATAAGGCTGCTATGAACATAGTGGAGCATGTTAGACTGGACCTTTCTAAGCCTGCTCCTGGACAAGGACACAGAACTAACCTTCCCTTTGTCCCTTCATCAGGGCCTTCTGAGAGAGTCTTGAGCTGACTGGCTCCCCACATCCCTAAACTGCCCTGGCAACATATTTGGTGTTTTCTATGACCCTGACCATGGTCCAGATGTATTAAACAGAACATCTAATATTTATGCAAGCTAAAATTAAACTAAAATGACTGATAGAGGTATAAATCAAAATAAGTTGTTCTGTTGTGACTGAAGTATCTGCCATGTTCTGCCAACACAGATGCTGCAAGGTTGTTCTGACCCTCATCTACCTCCGATGTCATTGTGGGGTTTGCCTTTAAGAGCATAGTATCCCTGAGCTCCAGTACGAAGAGCATTTCTGAGGTGCTAACCCACTCTTGGTCACCAACCAAAATAAAGGACTCCTTATAATTGGCTTAATAAATGTGATGATGTAACTTTCTCACACGTATCATTTCACTGACAAGACAATCAACCCTATATGTTCTCCTCATCTGTACAGACAGACAGACAGACAGACAGACAGACAGACAGACAGTGGATAAAAACTGTGCCTACCAAAAGCCTGAATCCAGCTGGGCTGATGGACACCCATCAGGTTGGGTCTGGGGAGCCACCATCAGCAAACTTCAGGGATGTTGGCTTCTGAGGACAAGCTTTAGGAGCAAGGTATGGATGGGAACCCTGTCTAAAGATCTGAGCAGCCTGCTCATAAATAGCCCACAATGAGCTGAGAAGGGAAGAGCACAGGGAAGAAGCTGGTGGGGACGCCAGGTCAGCTTCTGTACTATCAGCCATCTGGCAAGATGCCCAAGCCCTCCCCCAGCCCTTGCTCTCGCCCCTGCTCACCCTCACCCTGTGACTCAGCCTCTAAACCCAACTCTGACGAAGGCTAGCAGGCCTTCTAGTTGACTGTGTGGCAGCCTAGTTGAAAGCTCGGGCTAACACCTAAGAGTGGCCTGCTGTCTTAGTTAGAGTTTCTGCAGCCGCGATGAAACACCATAACCAAAAACCAAGTTGTGGAGGAAAAAAAAGCTTTATTTGGCTCACACTTCCACATCACTATTTATCCTCAAAGGAAGTCAGGACAGGAACTCAAACAGGGCAGAAACGTGGAAGCAGGAGCTGATGGAGGAGTGCTGCATACTAGATTGCTCCTCATGGCTTGCTCAAGCTATTTTCTTATAGAACCCAGGACCACCAGGCCAGGGGTACTGTGGGGCAGTAGTCTGTGCAGGCAATCTGGTTCAGGTCGAGCAAGAGGTCTGGAACCCTGGGGACCTGGTGGGTGGTAATTTCCACTTGCATGGGACAGAAGGTGATCGACCACGCCTCCTGGGCTCCTGGCTCCTGCTTCAGTCACAGCCCCCGCCACAGGCACCCCCCACACACACACCCGCAGGAGAATTGTGTGATATTAACAGCACCAAGCCTTACATGCAAATAAAGATTTCCCCAACCTCTTAGCCCAAACCAATGAGAAATTCCTGCTGTTGAATCCTGAATTACCCCCAAAATTGTATATAAATCCTATCCAGGGAATTAAAGGTGTGCGAAAGATCTACTCCTTCATCTAAGCCTCTTGTACTAAGAGCTGTAACACTTGGGTAAGAGGTCCACTCCAGGCCTGAAGCTGCTCCGCACTCACACTCCTCACTGGCTGGTCGGCCTCTTGTCGGCCCAGCCCAACCCTACTCAGTGCAGGACAGCATGGAGCAACTGAGTGACCTGGAAAGCACTGCAGAGATGGAGGTGAAGCCAACTGTGGCAGCAGAGGCGGCAGAAGCAACTTCTTCTCCCTGCCCATGCTCGCTTCCCTTCGCTGGAACTCGCACCGGGCGGGCGCCGGGCGCCCCAGAGGTCTCCTTGAAAGCCTCCTGTACACAGGCCCACAGGGTAGCACCACCCACAGTGGGCTGAGCTCTTCCCCGTCAACCACTAATTAAGAAAACACCCCGCAGCAGCCAGATCTTCTTCTGGTGTCTCGTTTTTTTTCTCACTTGAGGCCCCCTCCTTTCAGATAACTCTAACTTGTGTCATGTTAACATAAAATTAACTAGCACCTCCACCCAGCCAGGCGCATCATCTTTTCAGTCCTCTGCAGCTCAGACGCTATTAGCTCTGCAAGCTTTCCCAGAAGGCCTTGTGCTCACATGGCCAGATGGGCAGCCATCTCAGCCCAAGCCAGCGTCAGGGGTTTAGTGAGGTTCCAGCACCCTGCGGTCATCTGGGTCATCAACAAAGGCCCCAGATGAAGCCCTCTGTGCCAGAGTCACAAGACTGGAAGGTGTCCCCACACATGATACAGACACACAGGGAGCACATGTATACAACATACACACATGCCAACAACACACAGAAAAATACGCACTTAGAATTTAAATTCAGACGCACATTTAAACCACTAACTATATTGGAGAAAGTTTAGAAAACACGGGAGCTAAGCAATCATGTTTGAAAGAACAAGTACATGATAAAGTGGGAGGGGGGGGGAGAGAAAGAGAGAGAGAGGGAGAAATTGAGATCATTTGGATCTTAAACTGGGCAGATAAATTAGTGGCTCCTCCTTTAGCTTCTGGGAAATGTCTCAAAGCAGGGCAGAACAGAGAGTTTTTATTTGCAAACACTATTAACCATTTCCTGTTTCAACCCCAGCACCACCTATGAATCAGCTTGTTACCTGGGCTGCAGGGCCCTGTGCCCCCATGATGCTTCACTCTATCCAGTAGGCCACCATGGGTTTGGGGGTCTAGATTCTGGCCACCTTTCTCTACTTTCTGTTTTCCTTGGAACTGTTTCAAAATGATCCTTTGGTTTCCTGAACGTCCTGTCCCTGTCCCCACCTAGATGGAAACTTGCCATTACCTCCAGGGTGCGGGGATCCCCTCTCCCCAACTTTCCATCTGTGCTGCTTCTCTGTCACAGTCTTGAGGTCAGCACCCTGGAAACCCATGCTTGTCTGCCCTGTCCAGAAGGAAGGGAGGCCCCCTGGAGGACTTCTGAGGACGTCTGTCCATGATCCCCACCAACTAGGATCTTCCTAGTTGCCACAGTGAATCCACACCACCAACCCTGGCTCAGGACTCAAAGGAACGACTAACAGGTTGACATGTAACAAGCAAATGCTTCAGGGAATGATGCCACACAGAGCAACAGGCACCTGCTCTGCCATAGTGTGCAGGCAGCTGGCACAGTGGAATAGCATGCGTGTTGGGGATTGTATACAGACTGGGAGGTAGTGCGTGTGTTGGAAATTGAGTGTTTATTGGGACCTAGCATGTATACTGGAAGACAGCATGTGTATTAGAGGAAAGCATGCGTCCTGAAGATCGCATGTGTATTGTGGGATAGTATATGTGTTTGAGGCTGTGTGGGTTCTATCATGTATGTTGGGGATTGCATATGTGTTGAGAGATAGCGCTATGTAGGAGATCGCTCTACAGGGTGGAGTAGAGTGTGTTAGGGATCTCATATGTACCTGAAGATAGCTCAAATATTAGAGGGCAGCATGAGCCCTGAGGATTGTGAGTGTTTATTGCAGGATAGTCTATGTGTTTGAGATTGTGTGGGTTCTAGCATGTGTGCAGGGGGTTGCATGTGTGTGTGGCTATTGGCACAGGCAAACAAATTAAGGTTACTCCCTACCCCAGCCCCAGCCTTGCTCCTTGCTACACTGCTAGGGAGGAAAGAGGAAAGAAGGGGAAAGTAAGGGCCAGAGATAAAGGAGGTACAGCAGAAGGGGGAGGAGAGGGACGGACAGAGGTTCCCTCCCTCTCCATGAAAAGATGGCCCAGTACCTGCAGGCCTGGGGTGCTGTGTAAAGCCCCAGGGATGGATGACAGCCTGCTGCTCTGGCTCCTGCTCCTCTCCAATCCTCATGAACTGCTGCTCTGTATAGGCCGAGTCCCATAGGAAGATTCTAGATAGAACATCAGAGCAAGGCTGGGTGGGATCTGTCCCGAGTTCACAATAGGCCTCTAGCCAATACCTAATCACCTAGCCTGGATAGAGAGGGGACATGCTATCCTGAGCATGCCTGCGACCTCTGTAACAGCCAGGTCTGGGGAGGGGATCCCCCTAGCTCCTGCCCACAAGCCCCATACTGAGACTGGAGGCGGCCAGTCTGTGCCTCACACTCTTTTTCCATTTCTGCGCTGTTCAAAGTAACGTTTCCTTCCCCATCAAGCTGGCGCCTCTGAACTGGGGTGGCTGAGGCAGTTGCCAGATGGTTTCCAGCCAGGTTGCTTGTTTTAGGGTGGTGAGACCCACACATCTCATTGCTAGTATTAGCAGTTTCGTTTTCCCTTTTTTCCCATTCACTGTGGCGAAACAGAGAACAGAACTGTTAAAGAATCAGAATGCCCGAGAAACGACTAGCGAGCTAGGTGCTATGCAAGAAAGCCGGCACACCCCACTCATCCCCAGGGAGACAGGGGCTGGATAGGCAGGGGGTGAGGTGGGTCTCCACCTCCTAGGGACTGAGGAAGGTTGACTGGGAAAGACCTAAAAACTGTGTCCACCCCAACCTGGTGTTAGGTCTCTCAGGCGAATAGAAAGATCCAGGGCAGCAGAGCTAGCAAGACAACTATAGACAGAGCTAAGACAACTATAGAAGCAGTTGATCCAGGCAGCAGATCCAGCGTCTTAAGAGGAAGAAAAGCCATGAAAGAAAACAAGACCAGGCCCAGGGGCTTTCTGAACCTACGGGGGAGTCTGGGGAGGAAAGGCATCTTCCCGGGGATTTTGCTCCTCAGAAGTAAACGACTAAGGCATAGCTCAGGGGATTCAAGGCCACGCATGGCAGAAGAGGTAGGGGAAGGTCCAGCCCATCCTCGCTGCGACCATAGGTACCAAAGCCAGGGAAAACACCTACCCTCCAAAGGGACAAGAGTCTGGCCCTAGTTTCAGACTCTTTCAGGCCCCGGAGGTAGAATCGATCGGGGTACCAGGAATGGAAAGGACCAAACCTACCCACAAGAGGGGCTTGAAATGGAGAGGACCCCCTAGGGGGACAGGAGGCAAGAACAGCAGGTCTTCTCTCCCATCTCTCCATTCCCCAATCTCTCACTAGTCCCTTACCTGCTCCTCCCAGGCATCTTTCCCTCCCACTCCCCTCCCCCTTCCACGTCCCTCCCCCACCTCTAGTCGTCTGAGTTCTCCCACCCCTGTGGAGGTGGAGGAAGAGGGGGCGGGAGCCAAGAACACGTCTCCTCCCTCCAACATGACCCAGGACAGTTTCCTTTCCGCTACAGACAACTCTGCCTGAGCAGCTGAGGAGGAAGAGGAGACTGCGACCGAAGGCGGCACAGCCAGGGGCTCTTGGGCATGTGGGTCCGGCAGGTACCCTGGTCATTCGCTTGGGCTGCGCTGCAGTTGAGCTGGCAATCAGGGTGGCTTCTAGGTATGTGGCTCGTAGGGATGTGGGATCAGGTTTGGTGGCTGGGTCAGGGCTTGAAGAAACTTTCACCCTGGGTTCCTATCACTGGAGGAGAGAAACACCTGTGTCCCTTGTCACACAGATTGGCTTCTTTCTTAGCCCTAGGTGGGTTTTACAAGTGGAATGCCCCTTGGGGCTCAAAATCCACCCCCTCCTTGCTTTTAGACAGACAGAACATTTGTCTAATCTCAGCTGATCGTCTATGCCACTCTCTGTGGAGAAATAGAAGGTCTGGACAGAGCTCTGACCGCCACCATTGGGGCCCTTCTTCAGGATTCTGCCAGACCCTGGTATCCTTGGCCTTTCTCTGTGTTTTCCTGTGGTTGGGGACATCCCTACACGGGGCCTGCCCTACACACTGTATAGATGACTGCAGACCCAAGAGTTTAATCAGCTGTCTATCCTCATAGGCAAGCTTCCCATGCTAGCATTTCCCATGTATATGCCTGGCCTCATAGCATCCATGCTGGACTCTGGGGGCAGAGGTAGAGGGGTACAGGAATCCTGTTCAAATTCCTCACAGTGAAAACTCAGCTCCCCGTGCTCCTCACTACCCTGTGCCCCTTGACCTCAGCTCTCTACCCTCTGCACTGAGGGGACCTTCCCTGGGAACCCAGGACCAGGGGGACCAAAGTTCCCCCTGGAGATCATCAAGCTCCTGGAAGTCATGAGAATCACACGCAGAGCATGGCAGTGTGACCCAGACAAGCTTATGCTCTTGTGCTGCCTTAATGCACCTTTGACCTGCAATGATGTCCCTCTGCTCATATGAAGTCCCGGTCACCTTCACCACCATGAAAGCAGGATGACAAACTGAGGGCCGGGCACTTGCCACCGCAGGCCTTCTCCTGGGTTGCAGGCCAAGGCTGGTTGGGAAGCCAGGGACATTTTCCCTCCACATAGCCCGTTAAGACAGCCCATGGTTTGCTGTCAAGACTGGATGGAGGAAACAGACCTGAACATGGTAGATGGTCTGAGGCCCTATGGGTGGAAGATGTCCCTTGGGGGAAACCTTGTCAAGAAACCCAGGGAACAAAGTCGGAAGGATTATGTGTCACTGGAGAGAAGCAACCGAGACAGAACGGGGACTATGACTCACTCTGGTAACCTGGCACACTGGGCATGTCCCCAAATGAAGCTTTCACGAGAGGATGGAAATACAAGTGTATTTATGCAGGCCTAGTATAGACTGTGTCTGACAAACGTCTCAGAGCTGGCATGCCTCCTAGAACACTTCACAGGCCAGTGCCATTTGGTGGCCGTGGACCTCTAGTCTGGTACATTTCTTCCTTCCTGATTGAGCGCCCTTCTTTCTCTCTGTCATTCCCATAGACAGCCCCTCTCCTCTCTGTGTGCGTTACAAGTCTCCCAACCTCAACAGCAGCTGTCTAGTGTCTAAGGTGAAGAAAATTCGGGCTCGGAAATGGATCGTCTCATACTCAGACTAAAGACAGTCCTAGTGGAACATGCCTGTCAAAATTCAAGATTAACCTGGGCTGCCTTGTAGCAGACATGGTCGGAAAAAAATAATAATAATAACTAGTTAGTCAGTGAAACCATTGGTAAGCATGGTGACCTTTGGCTTGTCTTGAGTTCAGTCAGCCCTGGTTCAGAGAGTTTGTGAGTACATTTTCCCTCTTGTGTCTAAGGAACACTATCAACAAGTGTCCTGGGCCTCTGGCTCTTACAACCTGATCACACACTCTTCGGTGATTTTCCTTGAGCTACAAATATACCAATCAGTCTCTTTACCATTTTCTCATCTACGTTTTTCCTTTTACTCTTTTGGTGTTTGTGGGGGGAGTGTTTGTTTGTTTGTTTGTTTGTTTGTTTTATTTTATTTTATCTTTCCATATGGGTGTGGCCTGTGTGTATGTGCATCATGTGTGTGCCTGGTGTCTGCAGAGATCAGAAAAAGCCATTGGCTTCCCTGAAACTGGAGCAATAAATGTATGCTTGTGAGCCGCCATGTGGGTGCTGGAAATGGAATCTGGATCCTCTGGAAGAGCAGCCAGAGCTCATAACTGCTGCAGCATTTTTTAGCCTCTCACCTATGATTAGGCGGAAACAAATATTGCCTTGCGTGGGCCATGAGATTCACTCAGACCATCTGTGAAAACTGCCAAACATATCCTCAGACGCATTTCTTAAGGTCAGATTTGCTTTTGTTAAATTTATACTTTTGAAAAATATACATGGAGCCGGGCAGTGGTGGTGCACTTTAATCCCAGCCCTTGGGAGGCAGAGGCAGGCAGATTTCTGAGTTCGAGGCCAGCCTGGTCTACAGAGTGAATTCCAGGATAGCCAAGGCTATGCAGAGGAACCTTGTCTCAAAAAACCAAAATACATATATGTGTACATACACCTGTGTATATAACTTAAGGAATCCACTTATCTTTACTTATGTGTGCACACTTATGTGTGTCCACTTGGGACTGGACAACCTATGTGGGAACTCGATGTCTCTGAGGCAACTGATTCTCCCTCTGTCATTAGCTTCTTATAGCTCTTTATATAGGAGTAGGACCATGTGGCACTCCCTCTGTTCACAACTGTGTGTCAAGTGGTGTTATAATTATATTTGTCTTGTGTTCGGTCAACCACGGTTCAGACTTCATCGGTGCGATTTCCCTATCTAGAGAACACTATCAACAGGTGTCCGGGTCCTGTGGCTCTCAGAACCTTATCACACTCCCTACTGTGAGCCTTAGGCTTGGAGCGTCCATCCCACACATACCAGTTGGAGTTATGAAACTCGAGGTCACCTAACTCTCTCTGCATCTTGAACAGCTGTGTTTCTCTGCAATCATCTCCTTATGCTGCAGAAAGAATCTTCTTTGATAAGGAGTGAGAGAGCTAGACTTACCTGTATAAGGATAGATATTTAGAAAACAGTTAGTTATACATGGTAGATGATAGATAGATAGATAGATAGATAGATAGATAGATAGATAGATAGAGAGACAGATAGAGAGACAGATAGATGGAAATACATTAGTTTAGAAACTGACTTTTTTTTTTTTTTTGAGACAATGGCTCATCAGACTTCCAGGCCACTGTTAAACTCAAAGTCACCCAGTACTAGTCTCACGAGTGCTGAGATCGCAGGCACATACAACTTTACAGCTGTTGGTACAGCCTTTGTTGGCTTGGTGGGATGGTTGTCACCAAGTACCACCAAGTTGGCAGAGAGGGGCTTTAGGAAGCTTTGTCTCAAACTTAAGGTTCCTTCTTTTTTTCTCCCAAGCCAGTGTTTCTCTGTGTAGCCCTGGCTGTCCTGGAACTTACTCTGTAGACCAGGCTGGCCTCAAACTCAGAGATCCACCTGCCTCTGCAGGGACTAAAGGTGTGTGCCACCACTCCCAGCAGGCTTCAAGTTCTTAAGTTGGAACTCAAGAGAAGAGGATGTTAAGTCCCCGTAGGCCAGTATGTGCCAAGTCCCCTTCCTGCCTCTGAGTTTTCCAGCAACCTTTAGGTTTCTTCGTATCTAGACACATCTGCCACTTCCGCCTTTACCTGCAGGTATCTGACAGTGTCCATAATTCCCTTTCTACACAGACACCAGTCCTACTAGCTAAGGCCTCACCCTACTCCTAGGTGGCCTTATCTTAATTAATCCTATAGCTATCTCCCACTCCTATCAACCCCCCCCCC
>JADRCD010063759.1:0-11420 GCA_019843815.1 Montemys delectorum | reverse complement strand
ACCTCTACAAGGGTGCTACCCTACCCACCCACCTACTCCAGTCTTCCCATCCTAGCATTCCCCTACACTGGAGAACAGAACACCCTCAGGGCCAAGGGCAACTCTGCCTCCAGGTTCCTGCCATGAGTGAGTTTCTGTCCTGACTTCCTTTGGTGATGAACAGGAATGTGGAAGTGTAAACAGAATAAACCCTTTCCTCCCCAGCTTGCTTCTTGGTCATGATGTTTGTTCAGGAATACAAACCCTGACTAAGATACCACACTGACTTATTATAATCTGTCTGTGTCTTTGTGTCCTTTACTGCTTAAGAAAAACAAAACAAATAAAAACAAAACAAAAACCTTTTTGATCTGATGTCTACCCAAATTCTTAGAGGTAAAGTGAAATTCTTACAAATAAACTGTTGTTACATGTCTTCTTTTTTTTTTTTTTTTTTTTCGAGCTTCTTTTTTTCTTTAAACTCATGTAGCCACTATTATTTTTAATCAAATATTTTAACAATTTGTATTTGTATTAATTATGTTTAGGAAAGATATTCTCATGACTATTATTTTACAAGTTTTTTGGTTTGGTTGCAGTTCCTTTTGTTGTTCCTCCATTTCCTATCATCTTCATTGATGGTCAAGTGAATTGTTCTAATAGTATGCTTCAATTTCTTACTTGTATTTTTATTTATAATCATTTGATATTTTTTGGTTTTCATGAAGATTATAAAATAATGTATTTAAATTTCAATAAGCTACTATCAAATGATACTTATTTTCCTAAATGCAAGAATATATACAAATACAGTAAAACTAAATAGCCACATAAGAAAATCTTTAGTTCTATTCAGTTTTTTTCAATATTAAACATTCTGAAACTCTACTCCTTTCATCACTTTCTATTGTTTTTTATTAGTATTATCATTTTTTAATTCTTCAATGTTTAAATATTATATTAGAGATATGAATGCTTATATCAGATGTGAATGTTGTATATCAGATTATTTTGAATGTCTTTTTATAGCTATTTGGCACAGAGAGTTCTACATATGTTTAGATATTCTTATTTGATGTTCCTTAAAATCTTTTGATTTCTTACTTGAGTTTCTCCCTTTAGCATGTCTTGTCTAGTATTCACAGCCAAACTTGTGTCCATCCTATCTTTCATTACAAAGTAATTAATTTAGTTCAGTAAAATGGTGTCAGTTGAAAGTGTTCTGCTTTTCAGTAGTGATCAAACTTCCTCATTCTTCTCCTGCTGGGAAATCAACCATCAGAGGAATTGGCACACCTCTGTTATTATTATTTTTCACACAGGTTGGAGACTTTTCATTTGCCCCAGTGAGAACTTGATTATGTCTTGGAATAGAGTTGGTTGAGTCAATTTGTTGGGTAACCTTTGGCCTTCTTGCGTCTGGATGTTTTGTTCTCTGTGTCTGAAAAAAGTTTTGTTACTTGTTTGAATCAGTTTTCTACTATTTCAGCATGCTGAAATCCTTCTTGAATTGCAATAGTCCAAATATATACATATATATTTGCGTTTAATAGTGACTTAAGATCCCTGTAAGTTTTCTTTTGTTTTTAACTCTTTTCTGTAAAGTTTCAAAAAGCCTGTATTTAAACTGATTTGCTTACTTATGAGTTCCTCTATCATCATATGAATTACTTTTATTATATTTTCATTTCAGTGAATATACATCAGTTTCATGAATATATTTGATATTTTATTCATATTTGATAGTTTATTCATTCAGTGTGCCTGTTAAATACTGAAATGAATGTGTGTATTTACCTTAAAATAGATTCACTAAAAGAGTGGTAACAATTCTCCATTTAAGAGTTTTGTGTTCAGTGTTGGGTGGTCTGGTTCCCCTACTGTAGAATATAAAAAGACCATGACTTCCTGAAATCTGTTGATACTGTTGGCTGGCACAATTATCTATTCATTCAACACTATCCTTATCATCTTCCCCTGTATTTGCTTGTCCATTATTTCTTCTATGATTGTTTCTTTCTCTTCCTGACTTTTACTGTTTTAACACTAGATGATTTGGATTTGGGAGGAATCTGATTTGGAACAGACTAATCACCGTACCAGAACTAGAGGCCACACAAACCAGGTTTGTTTAAACCTATTATTGCATTGTTTTGAAAAACAAAAACAAAACAAACAAAACAAACAAACAAAAAACCTAGAGCAGGCCTTTTTGAGAACAGTCTATCTGCAGAATTGAAAGTTATGTTAAGTCTACATTCTACAAAGACCAGTACAACACTTGATGCAGACCACAATTCACACGTCTGCTGCCTGTTAGACACATGGAACAAGTCGTCTGTCACAAGTTGCAGTTGGTCCTCTATGTAACTGAAGTCCAAAAGAGTGGTTGGTAGGACACTGACTGTGTTATATGTTAGTTCACACATGCATAACACTAATTTACATATGTCCCTATTCTATTTCAAGCCAATGCCATATTTACCATTATGTAATGCTATTTTTTTTTTTTTTTTGTATACTCCATTTGAAAACAGGTCCTATGGGTATAGATTAGTGCTAATCTGGGCTGTGCCTCATTCTCACAAGCAAAATGCCTTCAACATCATATCAGTGAACTTATTCTAACACAAACTACTATTGAAAAATTGTCATACAATATTACCATTTACAAGTTGGAGGTATAACTACAAAATTAACTTCATAGAATTAAACTCCTAAAAAAATACTTCAGAAAGTTTGAAGAAATATTTTTATTTAACATGAAGTTATACAAAGTTTAGAGGCATTCTATCCTGATTAAGTGTCTCAGTTATTACTGTAGTCTGCTTTTGTTTTTGTTGTTTTTTATTTTTTTATTTTAACGATGTATCTGATATTATAATCGCTTTACATTTTCTTTACAAATACTTACAAATATGTGATTTATAATGAAAATCATTTTTCTATGCAATGCTGCTATAAAACCCTAGTGGCATTGAGCTGGTTTACAATGAAGGCTTCCTCATTAGATTGCACAATAGTGTATGGCAGCATAAACCTGTGACAGAGAAATGACAAAGTAAGGGAGAAAAGAGAAGAAGAGGTCCTGTTCACTTTTTTTCTTTTCTTTTTTATCTAGAGGACAGGTTGTTGTTAGAGTTTAAAAGAAACCCCAGAGCAAGCAAGTTGTAAATCTCAGCAGCACCCAATGGAAGAAGATGGAGAAAAGAAAGAAAAATGCAATTTATATTAAACTGTCATAGAGGTTGTAGCTCAACAGGAAGAAGAGGAGCTTGATGCCAGCAAGTGCTGGATGACAGGAGCCTGATATAGCTGTCTCCTGAGAGGCTCTGACAGTACCTGACTAATACAGAAGTAGAGGCTCACAGCCATCCATTGGACTGAGCACAGGGTCCCCAATGAAGGAGCTAGAGAAAGGACCCAAGGAGCTGAAGGGTTTGCAGCCCCTTAGGACAAACAACAATATGAACTAACTAGTACCCTCAGAGCTCCTAGGGATTCAACCACCAACCAAGGACTATACATGGTGGGACTCGTGGCTCCAGCTGCATATGTATAGCAGAGGATGGCCAAGTTGGTCATTAAAGGGAGGAGAGGCCCTTGGCCCTGTGAAGGTTCTATGCCCCAGTGTAGGGGAATTCCAGGGCCAGTAAGCAGGAAGAGGTGAGGTGGTGATGAGGGGGAGACGGGAGGAAACAGGTGTTTGTTTTAGTTTTTGTTTATTTTATTTTACTTTATTTTATTTTATTATTTTTTCTTGGAGGGGAAACTGGGAAAGGAGATATTGTAAATAAAGTAAATATCCACCAGGCAGTGGTGGCACATGCCTTTAATCCCAGCACTTGGGAGGCAGAAGCAGGCAGATTTCTGAGTTTGAGGCCAGCCTGGTCTACAGAGTGAGTTCCAGGACAGCCAGGGCTTTACAGATAAACCTGTCCTGAAAAGCAAACAAACAAACAAAACAAAACATAAAAGAAAACATCTAATAAAAAAATGAAAAAAAAATAACCCAAACCCATGTTTTAGGGAAAATATTCCTAGAAACAGAAAGACAATGCATTTCTTTTCTAAGTAATTCAATAAATAGAACAGACCCAGGAAGCTGCTGTACCGATACTAGTGTCAGAAGGAAGGCAAAAATTCTGGACAGAAAATTACATTATTTTATTAAAGTGATAATGTATTCCTATTATGTCTTTAGCATGAGACCTGCCTTAGTGAAGGATGGTCTGGCCTTTTGAGGAGTCATCCCTTATCAGGTCATTGATATGCCAACTGGAAAGTTAGGTTTCCTTGTAGGTCATAGATTATGTAATTCTACTTCCTTGAACATGATGTTTCCTCTTAATGAAATTTCCCTGCTACAATGTAACCCCTGCACCTTCAGATGATGATTAAGAAGTCAGTTGGGGAAAAGGTTCAAATTTGTGAATAATTGCAACCAATTTCTTCTATTAAGATCCAGAAATCCTGGTCCAAAGCTAATCATTAAAAGCAAAGAAACTGTTGAAACTAATTGAGTTAGACCCTCATAGAGAAGCCTATTGCATTGGAAACAAAGCCTCATGAATGTTATTTTCAGGAATGACAACATTTTTCTAAATCAAATCATAGTGTTTTGATCTTTCTGATTTCTGTCTGTATTAAAAATGACATTAAAGTATGTGAAAATAAGAAAATAAAATTAAGTCATTATATTTCATTGGAATTATTACTTTTATCAGATTACATAGAGAAGTAAAATTATAAAATAATTGCTAATTACCTCTAAAGTGTTGAAGTAAGCAATGAAAGAATTAAAGATTTATTGGTTTTTCTAAATTATAATGCAGTTTCTAGAATTGAGAAGTGTATGTGGTTTTCTTCTGCATTTCCTCTTTACGTATTATAATTATATTAACTCCTTTCTGTAAAACTATACTGAAGAAATATATTTACAAATGACAGTATGAATTTACAGTTTATTCAAATCTAAAAATCAGAGACAGTATAACCACAAGTTATTTTTTTAAAAACTGCTGAAATAGCTAGTAAAAAAATCCATAAAATATTATGATGACTGCAAATGGTATGACTATTTCTTTGTAGGTTCTCATTAATGAAAAAGGAACATATGTGATGTAATGCAGTTTTTTTTCAACTTTAGCAAACCCCTCCATATTTCTATAGACCATGTGAAGGTATTCTGCTACCTCACTTATGAAAACTTTAAGCTGGTAAGTTTTCACAGGAAGGTAGGAAAATCACACTGGCAATGTAATTAATACTTGCTTTATTATCATTTTAATATTTTTGTATGATCTATCCCTGCTGTTCCAATAAGGTGGTGGAGGGGGGCCTGGGTTGTGGCCCAGGCCCGGCCTGCTGTGGCTCTCTCTCCCTGGGTGGCTGCAGGCCTTGGTGGTGAGGCCCAGGTCTCTCTCTCTCCTCCCAGGTCCTGACCTGTTTGCTGCACGGCGCCTTAATTAAAAAGGAGGCAATGTATGAATGAGTTATTTTATTGTAGGAAGGGGAAATATGCTAGTTGAGTGGAGAGAAGGAAAGGAGAGGAAGGAGAGAGAGAGAGAGAGAGAGAGAGAGAGAGAGAGAGAGAGAGAGAGAGAGAGAGAAGAAGAGGGAGAAAGAGAAGAGAACAAAGAGCAAAGAGGGGAGAGAGAGAGCAAAGAGAGGGGAAGCAAGCAAGAGCGAGAGGAGGGAATAAGAGAGAGGAAGCAAGAGAGAGAGGGGAGGGAAAAAGAGAGAGAAAGCAAGAGAGAGAGAGGAGGGAATAAGAGAGAGGGGAAGCAAAAGCGAGAGAGAGGAGGGAATAAGAGAGTGAGGAGGGGGCAAACTACCCCTTTTATTGTATGGGGCGTGGCATGCCTGGCTTGTGGTCAGATGACTGTGTGTAAGGTCCAGCTAGAATGCTGGGAGTTGGAGGCAGTGTCTGCCTGATAGAGCACACATCTCCTGCAGGGGCAGCTGTGAGGGGTCTGGGCTGAAATCTGAGCCATGGTCTCAGGAGCAATTCACTGAACACCTTCCGTCCCTTTGAGCAAATGCTCAGTAGGTCTCCGGGGTTCTAAGTGGCTCTGCTCTACTGGACTCTGGCTGTCAGAACTGCCCCACATATTCCAACTTCAGAGTCAGGTTTTTCTAAGTGTAGGAATATATCTAAGTTTATGTCATATAAATTCATTGAAACAATTACTACACATATAGTTAGTTTCCTTATATTATTCCCAAAAAGATAAACTTCTGCTTATACAATAGATATAATACGCGGAGCTAGAAAAAAGATGTTCCTCTTGAGGAGGAACCATATTGTTTTCTACCAGCCATGTGGATGTGAAAAACTGTCTTTCACTCCATAGAGTCTGCCAATCACAGTTATAGTTAGATTCTGATAAGTTATTCAAGGATCATAGAAGTACTGCCTGTAGGTAGAATAGTCTGAAAGAAGAAAACTATGTGGAGGTGAGATGCAACTTTTTGTTTTGGTGTTTTCTTAATAAGGTGAAACTCTAGGACTGACACCAAAAAGTTAAAATAGAAAACAGAATAAAAAAGAAAAAAAGGAAGGAAACACTTAGAAGAGCTTGTAACAGATACATTCATGTATATACAGATAATTTTACCAGATGAGAATACATTATTTTGATTGAATACAAAAATGGAAATGTGAAAATAAGTAATAGTTTGATGTGATTTAATGTGAAGATAAATGTGCATCCAGAGGAGATAATTGAAAGCTTAAATATGAAGACAGGTCACATCATAAGTCTGGGCCCCAAGAAAACTCTCCCATTCCCTGAAGATTGCTTTCGACACATACAGGATAAAGCTTTAGCATGAGAGAGATACCACAGCTCTAATTTGTTTCATTTTGGATCATAAGTTCTTTTTATTATACATTTCAATTTGATTTTAAAACCCACCAATTTCTTAAGGTCAACTCTGAGGCATGAGAGAGCTCTTGACACCAGGGGATTTTAACAGCCAATTTTCACCCAGCCTCACATTTGTCCTGAATTATTCTATTTCCCAGTCACAAGGTAGGTGCCTGGAGCCCATATCTAAATTTGCCTTTTTTTTTTTTTTTTTTTTTAATCTCACTGTAGCCTGACTTTCCTGGCCATCAGTCCTTGCAGTATGTACTTTCTCACCCTGCTTTCCCAGGTTCCCCTCATCCCATTATTCTGACTAGTAATTTCAAGAGATTGTTTGATTATCTTCATCTCAGTCCTACATTACTTTTAAATGGTAATTTTTTTGCCTCAAATAGTAACAGGAGTTCAAATAATTTCAGGAGAACTGATATTTTACAATTTTGAATTTTCCAATACATGAACACATTGCTTCTGTCTATTTACTTATGTTATTGTTTGTTGTTATATCAGTAGTAGCTGTTGTTATTGTTCATTAGATTTTGTATTTTAAAAGTATTACTATTTTCTTAGTAAGAGACTATTGTTTACTTATTAATTATTTGAACAATCAAAATTTTGTTATATTATGTTTGCTAACCATCTATTCCATACACAATTGCTTATACATTTTTGTCCTACAAATCAATAAAAGCTATAAATTATAGTCCTGAGAAATAACATTTTCATAGATTTACCTTAGATTTTTTTATGTAAACAATTAAGTCACTCATGATTAGGAAAATGTATATATGTTTCACAGTTATACTTTTGCTTCCAGATATAGAGAGCCTTCATGCTCTCTGTATCTGCTTGGTTAGATAAAGGTGCCGGCCCTATGTAACATAGTGTTCTAGCACCAGAGATGCTTGCTTCCGGCTAATTCACAAAGGGTAGCATCGCTGCTACTTTCCTTTATTGTTGTTGTTAAATTCATAGTAAGGATTTCTTTAGTCATTTATTAAATTTCACTGGGTGATTTGTTCCATGTAGTTTTATATTATGTAACTTTTTGATTTAGTACCCAATATGATGAAATTCATTGATTACTTTTGAAATATTAATTTTACGGTTTATCTACAATATTATGTGTAATAATATGTTCATCACATAGATGATATGATACTTTCTAATATTATTTAACAGAGTTCACTAAGAGCATCGTGTCTACATTTGTAAGGGAGGTTGTTATCTATTTTTCTTTTGTAGTCAATTTAACTTATGTACCATAAATTTCATTTTGTAAATCTAGAAAGGTTACATCTTGCATTATGAGAGAGTTATGCAGAATTTATATCAAATCTTTTGAAAGTTTGCAGTTGTCCCAGTGTTACACATTCATATCAGCCACATCCATATCCTCTATTTCTGCCTGTCTCCAAAAGTTACTGCTAACGTGAGAGCAAAGGTGTATGCATATTCATTTCATATTGGGTCCCTTAAATTTTGTAGCACATTCTTTTTCTGACATGTAAACACCATTGTTGCTGAGAAATAAAGGATTACTCCTCTCATAGAAATATGAAATATATCAATAAAGAAAATGAATGCCCATTTAACTTGCATTGTTGTGGAATGAATGATACATTTTATAAATATTTTTCAGTTTATTAATTTTGTATTTAATATATATTCATAAATGTGCTTAGAAATTCTATCTTCTGTTATTGGTTTTAATAAAACTATAACATCATTGATATTAGATACTTTAATTTGCATATTTAATTATGCATGAATTAGAAAATAAATAATGAAAAGAAATAGTAGATTAAATCCACATTTATGTAAGCATTTTCTCATTATACCACAATTTAATTATAAGTTTGAATTATTGATTTCTTGCTTGGGTAAACTAATTCCTATATTAACAGTGGAAAGGCAAACATGTCATAATTAGTGAGTAGGACTAGGCAATGGGAATGCGTCTCATCAAATAATTAGACTTCTCAGTATGATGGATCTTAAACGAGGATGGTGAAAATGATATCATTTATAACAATAATTCTTTACTTGCTAAATTTCCCACTGATGAAATTTCTAAGTACAATAGGTTATGCAAGCTGAATAATTTTCTTTTTACTTACTTGGAAAATTGAGATAGAGTAAAAATCATTAAGAAAATAGTAATGCTTTTAATCATATTAATTTATTTTTAAATTACCCAATTTTTGTTTACTTATAATACTATGCAATTAAGGAGAATTTTGCTGACTAGATAATTAGTAATTTATATCTAGGCAACTGATATGTAACCGACCTTGTTTAGAGAATACTTTAGTTTCATATTTCTATCTGTCTCAATATGCAAAGAGATATTATTAAATATATTCAGAAAGCCTCATGACAGTAAGCTCCACTATCAAGAAAAATCTGACATGTTTAAGAATCTCTGTTTTTAACAAAGATTTCATAGAAGGAGGTACAGAATCACCATTTCTCAATAATTTGATCTATTTAGAAGTGCTAGGGAAAGGTTAGTATAGTAAACAGGATTATCCATGCCTTTAAAATAATTGCTACTATTTTACTAACCGTTCTGTACAGTGATCATTATAAACTGAGGCTGTGTTAAGTGTATAATGAATTCATTATATGTGGTTTAGTCTAAGGATTATGACTCTCAATATGCTTTGTACTATAGCTTAAATATTTCACTTTTGTTAATTCAATTGTATTTTAAAAGTTAATATAAAATACTCAACATTATTATCCTAACCCTCTTGATAGCTGGAATTCAAGCTCATTTCATCGGAAAGAGATATTGTTTGCCAACTACATTTATTTCTCTAGGATCACTATTTCCTCTCAAAGTTTTACAGAATTCTAAAAATATTTTAATCATTATTTTTATTATCATAGAATTTGTAATGTTATATGGCATTTATTTTTCTTAAATCATTAATTCTACTCCAGCAAAATTACAAACTGGATCTATAGAAGCAAAGTCATAATTTGAAGAATATAAAATTAGCTGGCTAATGAATGAAGAGAAATATAAGATTCTATAAGCATTAATCACTAAACAGATGCATGTTATAACATTATACTACAAATGTTTGTGTCTGTTTATATTCATGGATAGTTTAATTTCCAGGTTTAAATTTATGATGATGTTTACATGCAATGCTTTACAATACAAAATAAGTTGCCTTTTCTAAATATTGAATATTTATTATTATATATTTAATATGTATGACTTTTGTTATGAAGCTCTAGTTCCAAAATATCTTCCCCTATCCACTTGAGATCAGAATATGGTGTGGCTGTTCATCAGAATCTAACAGGAGAAAACTGATGAAATTACAATAAAATTACATTAAGAAACATTTATTGACATTTCACACACATTTTTTTATGAATTAGGAATTACTTTTCTCTAAAAAAAAAATAAAAATAACACAAATATGTGTGTCCACACTCTGTCTCTGATTCTCTTTTGTCTGACTGTCTCTTTCTTGCACACATACACATACACACACACACACACAAACAGACAAACTTGTATCAAATAGTTCACAGGATTCTCTGTTGATTTTATACTAAATATTACATTTAAATCTTGGAGCAAGATGAGAAATCATCTGGGAAATTTCTGTAAGATATAGTAAACATAGCAAATCAAGAAAATAAGTTTTAGATTGGTTAGCTGTTAAAGTCATCGATGTATTAACAATTAGTAGAAAAGCCATTCACTAGGAGGGGGACATATTAACTTAGTGTAATAGAATTCAGTACACATGCAGTTAACCTACAATTGTTTGTATAAAAGTCATAGAATAAACACATAAACACAAAAACCACTCACAGATAATTGATATAACTTTGCAGTATGTGCAGCAATATGAAACTTTATAAACCAGCTCAATCAATCAAGCAGTATTGTTATTCTCAGTATCTATAAAAGAATGGAGTCCTGAGGGAAATGAGATGTTTATGCAATGTAGTCTGCTTTCAGTTTCTAAACTCTTTAAGTTTAAAGGGTCATATAAACATTCATACACTGAAATTGTTGTTCATTAGTCGTTTGCTAATAGAAAAATTTTGCAGCATATCATGCAGACACTTCTTTTTTGTAATTAATTAATTAATTAATTAATTTTATTTTCTTTATTTACAAGTCATATGATTTCTCCTTTCCCAGTTTCCCCTCCAAAAATCAAACAAACAAACAAACAAAACCAACAAGAACAAACCCCTGTTGCCTCCCCCCTCCCCATGCTTGCCACCCCACCCTCTCCCATTTATTGGCCTTGGCATTCCCCTACACTGGGGCACAGAATCTTCACAGGGCCAAGGACCTCTCCTCCCATTGATGATCGACTTTGCAATCCTCTACTATACACATAAAAAAAGAAAAGATTTACATCAGACACTTCTTACTGACACAAAATAATGCTCATATTGTGTAAGTGAAAGTAGAAATGTTCTGATATGTCAAATATCTTACATTGCTATCATCCCTTTAGTTGATCCTAATGGACAGTATTCAAGCTCAAGCCATTATATATATATATATATATATATATATATATA
>JADRCD010063753.1:0-10277 GCA_019843815.1 Montemys delectorum | reverse complement strand
GAGAGAGAGAGAGAGAGAGAGAGAGAGAGAGAGAGAGAGAGAGAGAGGCAATTTCATAATAGAAGAAAACATTAACTATAAATACAGGTAAATATAAGATTTTCATTATTTTGAAGAAGAAAGTTTTTAATTGTTTCTTGTTTGAAAGTTAAAAAAGAAATCATCAAATATGTTCATATGTCAAGTATAGTCACTCTTAAATGGAATAATTACGGCAATCATTGGTTAGAATTTGACTGTGATACTGTGAGAAAAGCATTTGTTATGCACTGAATTCTGTCCCCTTAAATGCATTTGTTCTAGTGCAAGTTAACAATGTGCTTGTCAAGAAGCATCTTAGGAGGTAGAGTTCTGAGGGATTATAACAACATGACCTGATTTCAACAGCACAAGGTACTCCCATGTGACACAAATAAAGTTCATCTGATTCCATGAAAGGATAGGTAGAACCCAATGTCAAGGGAGACCTCACTGTAAATCTTCTCACCAGTACTTTCCCGACTTTGAGGACTCAGATGAAATAAATACCTGTCATTGAGGACACCCATTCTGAGGTATTCAGCTATGGCAGTGTGAACAGACCAATAAATATCTCCATCTATCTCCCAATCATAACAAGATGTTAGTGTGTGAAATAATAAAAGACCTAGCTCAGAAGGATATGAAGCAAGTGCAATAAAAATGAAAGATAGATTCACAAATCAACTGCTATGGGGCAAAGAATCAGAGAATGCACAAGTAAGTAGAAGTGAACAAACCTTCAACTACTAGGCTGTTCTGAGAGTTTACAGAAAATAAGCATAACACATGAATGTGCCTATGAAACATATCAGTTTTCCCTGCATCTCAGGGTATTACCAAACATCAATTATCTAAACATTCGGATCCAATAACGTTTCTCACTAAATCAATATAAAAAGGAAACAGGAAACACCCTCAGTTATCAACAGTGTAACAAGTTTTAAATAAACAATGCTAAAAAGGTAAAGTCTCACCTGATTTAAGAAAACACAAACTAAATAAAAATGAAAGAAATTAAGACTTGGAATATAGACATTCAAAGTTTTAGTGATGTACATAGAGATTGCCATTTAAAGTGGAGCATGATGGTAGGTACCAACCATTAATTCTAGAATTCTGGAGGCAAAAGATGGTAGATCTTTATAAACTCAAAGCTCACTAACAATGGTACATATTGTATGCTACCAGCCAGTCAGGTCTATATAGTCCCTACCACAACAAAACAAAAGGGGAAACTACAGATCAAAACCAGGTGCGTCCACATTAGTAAGAATATATCATAAAACAGCTTGTAGAAATGGAAAGAAAAAAATATTTAGTAGAATATGGGGACATATTTAATATGCAATGAGCTAATATTGCAGTGTAATAAATAGAGCAAGAAATTCAACTGATGACCTGAACCAATTCTGCATACCATCTTCTAAGAAAGAGAAAAAGTATTTCCTACTTATTTTTATGTGTCAAATTTTACATGCAAACTAGAAGAAATAAAATTAAAGTTTCAAAATTCTATTTAAGGTTCCTCAGTCAAATTTTCAAGGTCTCTATTAATTTTCTAATATTCTCTGGGCTTCAAATAGAACAAAGCATAACATTTATTCAAAGCAGAAAATCATTCCCCCCACCCATGTAATATTCTTCTTAGTTATTTGGAAATATCATACAGTGCATACGATCACATTTGTTTCTCATTCCTTCTAGGTCCAAATCCTAACCTTGCCCACCCACCTCCAAACAAAACTAAACAAACAAAAACAAAATAAAACAAAACAAATATATCAAGTTCAATTCTATTGCCTATACACTCATTGGAGCATGGTCAAACTCCCAATGGCCAGCCCCTTGGAGAAAACTTGGTCCTTCCCCCACCCTCACCAGCAAACCAGCCCTCTATCAGAAACCATAAACTATAAAGAGCTATACTTTAGCACCTTTATCACAGTTTTTAAAGACTGTTATCAATAACTTCTTGTCTGGAGTCTTTGCTTCCTCTCTTTGTTCCTTTTCTTTGTCTCTTTGGTCTTTTTAATTTATTTTTTGCTTTTGTTGGGAGTGGGGTGAAAAGGGGAAGGTTACCACAGAAGTCTTCAATGTCTCTCATATCCCGTTATAAGTCTGCAGACATAGAAGCTTCCTTGAACATATCAACTAGAGGAAGTACAGACAAAGGACATCAGAGGCAAACTATTTTAAATAGCCATGTGACCTCTTAACAAAAACTCATATATATATATATATATATATATATATATATATATATATCCCCAAAATTAAAACCATTAAACTAAATCTTCTGCACTTGGATGTACATACTCCTCCCACATATACATAAGCAGCAATTGAAAAAATAGAATTCAGAGTAACTTATGTAATGGGTATATAATAATCAAAGGATTATAATTATTACTAGTACTTTGTATGTATAATTAAAATCAAACGAGAAAAACTAAGAAAACTAAACTTTTCATAGATGTTTAAATATTATTAAAATTTATAGAGAGCAGTGAAGATAGTTTAATCATAATTTCATGCTATAGTAAGCAATTTTCTTCAAATATTTCAAAACTTGCGTAGATATATTTATTTTGTCCATTAATTATAAATAATAGAAATATTTGAACAGCATTTAATTCTTAAAATAATAATATATATTTTATTAATATATGATTTAATTTGTGGTATGGTAATACTGTAAGCATTTAATGTATAATTCATTTTACAATATAAGAATATACTATAGTTATTGCAAAAAACACTAAAACAGACCAGTTAAGCATTTTCTATTTATTTATTTATTTATTTATTTAAAATTATTTTATTTATTTACCTTCCAGCCATTGCTTCCACTCCTAGTTCCCCTCTCATAGTTTCTGATCTCATTCCTCCTAAACCTTCCTTCCAAGAAGGTGCTCCCCATCCCCCCAACCAGGCATTCTGGGGCCTCAACTCTCTGGATAATTAGGTACATCTTCTACTGAGGCCAAACCAGGCAGTCATTTGCCATACATGTGCCCAGGGGCCACAGACCAGCAGATGTATGCTACCTGGACGGTAGTTCAGTCTCTGAGAGCTCCCGGGGGTCTGATTAATAGAGAGTGTTGGTCTTCTTTTGGGATTGCCCTCCCCTTCAGCTTTATCAATCCTTCTTCTAATCCAACTATAGGGATCCCAACTTAAGTCCAATGGTTGGGTGTATTATCCTTATATATCTGTCAGTTGTTTGTAGTGCCTCTTGGAGGAGATGCTTGGCTCCTGGCATCAGAAATAGTATCAGGCCTTGGTGCTCCTCCCTGGCTCCTGTGAGATGGATCTCAAGTTGGGCTGGTCTTTGGAGGCTGGTCTTTGGAGGGTCTTTCAGTCTCTTTTCCATTTTTGTCCCTGTAGTTCTTTTAGATGGGAACAATTCTGGGCCAGAAATATTGTCAGTGAGTTAATGACCTCACTCCTCCACTGGAATTTTGAGTTACCTCTCCCCAGTGTTGGACATTTTGGCTAAGGTCACCCCTTTCTAAATGGAATTAAAGCATCACTATTTGAGTCTTCCTGTTTGTTAAGCTTCTTATGGTCTGTGGGCTGTATACTAGGTATTTTGTACTTTTTAGCTAACATCCACTTATCAGTGAGTATACACTATACACGTCCTTTGGGGTCTTTGTTACCTCACTCAGAATATTTTCTAGTTCCATTTATTTGTTTGCAAAATTTATGATGTCCTAATTTTTCTAGCTGAAAAGTATTTCATTGTGAAAATAAACCACATTTTCTATAGTCACTCTTTGGTTAAAAGACGTCTGGGTTATTTCCAGCTTCTGCCTGTAACAAATATGGCTGCCAAATAACCTAATTAAAAAATGGGCTGAGATAGGAGAAGCAAGATTTCAAGACCCTTATGTTGTACACAGTAAGACACTGTCACAAACAAACAAACTGAAAATGTATATGAGTTGTACAATATTGGACCTATTTCTCCAATTACCAAATTAGAGAGACCATTGGATGACAGTCAACAAATTTCTAATCCCTCATATTTTTGGATTTCAATTGATTAGGATATGTTGGTAATATTAATTTTCATATTAAAATATTAAAGAAAAAATGGGCTACAGAGCTAAACAGAGACTTCAGAACAGAAGAATCTAAAATATCTGAGAAGCACTTAAAGAAATGTTCAAAGTCCTTACTCATCAGGGAAATGCAAATCAAAATTACTCTGAGATTCCAACTTATACCAATCAGAATGGCTAAGATCAAAAATTCAAGAGACAGTACATGCTAGTGAGGATGTGGAGAAAGAAGGACACTCCTCCATTGCTGATGGAATTACAAACTGGTTTAAACATTCTGGAAATCAATCTGGCATTTCCTCAGAAAACTGGAAATAGTGTTACCTGAAGCAGACCCAACTATACCACTCCTGGACATATACTCAAAAGATGTCCCACTATACCACAAGGACATGTGCTCCACAATCTTAAGTTAAACTACATAGTAAGAAAATGCTTAACATGTTTGTAAGTCTTAAAACCAGGTTTTAATTCAAAATAGGTTGACTTTGAATTTTCTGTTGCTGGCTTTTGTATTGAATAATTTTGGCATTTTTTGTTTGTTTGTTTTTTTTAAGTTAGTGAGAATTTTATCCAAGGTCTTTTGCATGCTAGGCTAAAATATAATCAATTAGAGATATAATTTTTGAATCATTTTCTTTTGTTTTTTCCTTTTCTTTTTTAAAATTGAAAATTTTAATTATGTGTTTCTAATTTTGGAAAGAAAATCATATTAACTTCTAAAGACTTGGTGAATGAAATATTAATAGTTGCTTCTATAATTCCTGTTCAATAATATATAAATTAAAATTAAACTCAAGTTAATATAATTTTTGTTCTGTTCCTAACTTTTCATTTTGTGAAATCTGAGAAAAATCTGTTAAATTTGAATGGAATATATAGAAATATTGATATATTTGAGGAAAATATTTAGGATCCTATGATTCCACACCTTTATTCATAGTACTAGATAGTGACTGATGTGACTACTAACTTGCTGGAAAACAATCTGTAATTTCTCTCTAAAATTAAAATTAATAGTTATTGATATGATTTGAAGGAAGCTACATTTTCAAGAATTAGATTAAAATAACGGGCAATACTACAAAGTATTTTGTTAAAATTATTATAATATTTCTCTTTTCTCTATTACTTCAGTAAATGTTAATGTATTTTTCTTCATATTAAATAACTAATAATTACATTCAAAAGTAATGACATAACTAATACACTAGAATATTCAACTCAGCTATTCAGTAATATGCTTAATACAGATTTCTAATAATATTGAATAAAATCACTTTTATGATACGAACTGGACCATCTAACAAAGAGTGGCAAAACATACTAAATTGAAAGTCATGGTTACATTGTGTTAGGAAAACACTTTATTAGCTCCTTAGGAATATGGGTAAATATCTGCATGAAATCTGCTAATAGGTCTGTGAGGATATTTTATAGGCTGCATGCTTTAACTGTTTAATTGACAGTTCAGCATTCACAGGACTGGCTCTTTTTGTCATCAAGTCCCCGCATGGATTCCAAATTACATCTTGCAAGCAATAGGAAATTACTTTACTTATAGGGCTTGTTCCAAAATATAATTTAAGACATTGTGTTTCTTCTCCTTTTTAATAGCCTCAACTGAGAAATGACTTTTATTGAGAATCCAAACAAGTGGAATTTATTTCATGGTCTATAACTCTATGAGAAATGGGTGATAATAAACAGGCTGATATTATGGGTAGATTCATAAAGCAGCTAGGAGAATATAGGCAGCATAGAACTTTACACCAACTGTTTTTCTAGAAAGATGTTTGAAGAAGGAAAGAGGCACATATGTCTGTGAGGGCTGTTGCTAATTGGGTTATAAGAAAATAACTTATAAATGTTAAAGGTCAGGTTTCAGAGCTTACTTACCTGGGTTTGTAACAGTAGTTTTAACTCTAGCTGTAGAATATCCTAGGTGAGTTACTGACAACTTGAAATCTGTGTTGTGCTTACAAGTTCATCCTTACTGCACTGGATTTACTTCATTCACTTTTGAAATACAAGCTTCAAAGAGGTGACTATTACTAACTCTATTTTGTCTCTACACAAAGTAACCCAGCCAGAGCTTAAGGAACAGGCGGAGCATTTCTGGCTACTAAATTCTGAAGCCAAATTAGATTGTCAAGTCTCTCCCAACACTCTGGTTATTCATTCTCTCAACCATCAGTTTGCAAGGTATTTCCAAGAAAAAAGAGTGATTTTGAAATGTCACAAGTTCTATCACAAAATGAAAAAAAAAATAGAATCTTTATGTGAATATAATCTGCTCTGAACTAAATAAATATTTTATTACCTAAAGGGATTGCAAAATAAAATTTGGATTCTTGTTGGCTAAATAGAAACCAGGCATTTAAGGCATTGTGTGTGAAAGAATGTCATGTAGTCCTAAATGGTTAGCATTATGTTTTTACTCATACTTTCTACTATAAGTAGAGTTAACTGAAGACTCTTTTAGATTCTTTGTTATTTCTTAAAATTCTCAGTAAATTCCTATGTATAAATACATATTCAAATTACTGTGTATATATTTAGTGCATGTTTTCTATAAAATTAAGAAGTTCCTTCATTATATATTTGCTTCTTTGTTTATTAACTTTAACTTTTATAACTATTTTGAAATCATAAACTAGATCATGTTTCATTCTCATTCAGAAAATGGAAATTCTAAGAAAAATATGTTTTGGAATTCTTTCAGCAATGCTTTCAAACTTTACTTTCTTCATATAGAGCTTAATCTTTTTTCTTGCCTCTTTTTCTTTGGCTTTGATACATACTTAATAGATACAATATTAGTTACCTGTCATAGCCATCAATTAATTTGCATATATAAAAATTATTTATATATTGTTTGTATTATATATTATTTGTATATAAATATATGCATAACATGGTATTTAGACTTGTATAAATCAAGCACATAACAAAACAAAGAAAACTAATAAGAAATGTTCAGGAGTAATGGAAGCCTTAACATTTAGGCAATACTAAGAGAAGTTCACACAAAACTATGCATAATAAATTTTATCACATCATAAGGTCATCAATTTATATATGTTTAGTTAAATGTAGGACATATGTCTTGTGACTTCTCATTCATATATCTATAATCAATGTCAAATACACCTATTAAATTGGAACATGGAATGCCTAAATTTCTATAGAAATTACGATATCTCTTTAAGACTATTATGAGTATAATGAAATTATCTGTAATATTATAATAGGGTTGTTAACATAATGATAATATTTTTAAAGATATAAATAAATATAGTGGTTACTTCACTTTCTTTTTAATCACATTCTTTTTCATTAATTTCTACCATTTATTTGATATATTTTATGATATATTTATAATGTTTTTTCTTGGCAATAGAGAAATAAAATATCTCTTTATATATAAAGGAGTTTATTAGTAGCAATTCACTGTAATATTCATCACCAAGAACTTATTATATCAGTATAATCAGAGAGAAAATATTAGAAACTTAAGTATTTTAAAAAGTTTTCCATCTAAGTCTTCAAACTTTAAAGGCATCAGAGAACTGGCAGTTAGGAGTAACATAAACGGTTATGTACTGCAGTGAGCAAACACAAAACCAGCTGGACACCAGATATAATCTGTGATCTGTGCTAGAATAGAGAAGCAAGTAACTCAACGAAGTACAGATTTTTATAAATATTGGCATACATCATAACCCAAAGACCATATTAAGTTAGAATACTAACAAATTAGTAGTCTGAATCTAGCATGTAGATGAGTTAAGTACACTAACTTCATGATATTTTCTCACTCTAAAATTATTATGAAATGAAAAATGTTACTTTATTTTTGTGGAAAACCATAGGCCAAGATCTCATGAGTTTTAGGTTTCATAAGATGCCTCTGCTCTGAATTTTTAATGAATAACTTTCAAAGTTAAGGTGAGAACTATATTTCCTAGTATATAGTTAGAAAGCAGAAACTTCCATATTCCTATATATGCTTACAAGGTTGAAATATATATATATATGTGTGTGTGTGTGTGTGTGTGTGTGTGTGTGTGTGTGTGTGTGTGTGTGTGTGTGTATTTCCCCAAATTTACTGTAAGAGGTCAGTGAGCACTTACAGATGTCCTTTGTGGAGACTGGAGGAGATTACAGGGAACATGAATTGCTAACCTGCCTCACTGCACTGATTCCCCATGATTGACTTACTGTGACAAACAGCAAATGAGATTTTTTTCTAAGGAACACAATGACACACTGACTAGTTTTGCAGCCCCAAGCATATGGTAGGTAACAGGAGCCAAAATCACTCTTCTTCTTAAGAAAAGAAGCATGACTTTTATTTTATCAACACAACAGACTGATTTTAGAGGAGCTGATATCCAAGAATATACTTCTCTTAAGCCATCTCTAAAGTTGAAAACTTATGAATCATCTGGGATATTTGTGGTGTGGCACAGCTTAAGTCCTTATGAAGCAAGCAGAACTTACTATCTATCTATCTATCAGATTGCTTTCTAAACTTGAAGCTGAACATTTCTATTTCCAGCTCATTCTTTACACAGTCTGCTCCTGTGGCTACATTTCTCATCTGCTCGTTTGAGCTAAGACTCAATGAAATACTGACTCTGGAGCACATTTCAAAAGGTTGCTTGATATATTCAAACTAGTAAGTATACATGGGTATATGGTTGTAAGCACCACTTTGCAGTCTTTTACTTAGATTTAATATGTGAGAAAGAAAGGCACATACATAACATACATATGGTTGCTCTGTAGAGGTTTCAGATGAGTGAGTGTCTTCAAGCAATTGAATCATAGTGATGTACACATTTGAAAAATTCAAATATTTATCTCATGAGAATAAGTAATTAGTCCTTAAAATAAACTATAGATCCACTCTTAATTTCTGTTAGGTTCTCTAGCTCTTATTCTGCTGGTCAAATAAAAAGATTCTATATGTTTTCCTATATGTTTTCCTCACTCTATTCTATGAGTCAAATATTGTATTTGAAAAATACAAATTTGTCTTTGAAAAATAATATGTTATTAATTCTAGTAGAACTTCATGCAATATATTGTGAACATGTTTGCTCCTGGCTTATCTGATATTCATCCTTTCCATCTTTACTGTCTTTTTTTTTTTTAATTAGATGTTTTATTTACAATATTTCCTTTCCCAGGTTCCACTCCAAAAAAATAAAAAAAAATTTTAAAAATTAAAAAAGAAAAAAAAGAAAAGAAAAAAAAACCCAAACTAAAACAATTCCCTGTTCCCTCTCTCCTCCCCCTGCTCACCATCCCACCCCCTTCTGCTTACTGGCCCTGACATTCCCCTACACTGGGGCATAGAACCTTCACAGGGCCAAGGTCGTCTCCTCCCACTGATGACTGACTTGGCCATCCTCTGCTATACACATGCTTCTGGAGTCATGAGTTCCCTCATGTATACTCTTTGGTTGGTGTTTTAATCCCTGGGAGCTCTGAGGGTAATAGTTCTTAGTGTTGTTCGTCCTAAGGGGCTGTTCCACCTGGGAATCCTTCCCATGTTCAATCATCAAATCTAGACACTATTGTGGATGCCAACAAGTGCTGGATGACAGGACCCTGATATAGCTGTTTCCTGAGAGGCTCTGACAGCACCCCACTAATACAGAAGTAGAGGCTCACAGCCATCAATTGAAATGAGTACAGGGTCCCCAGTGAAGGAGCTAGAGAAAGGATCCAAGGGAGTTTTCAGCCCCTTACGACAAACATCCTTACTGTCTTAACCACCCTGCTCAGGTTCTCTTTTCTTCCCTCCCTATCAAGTACCCATTGTGTTATCCAAGTACTTTTGCTAGTGTAGTGTGCCTGGACTATGCCCAGATGCCACACATTACATCATTAAAGAAACTAATGATTCCCCTCCTAGCAGTTATGAAATGTCAAAAGCTTCCCAGTAGGGGTGGGAATTTGTGCTGACCTTCTCTCCTCCATGCTGAGATTTCATCTATCTTGGACTTGAAGAAATGGTGTGCTTGCTATCAAAATACACGTGTGTTCCTGTGTGTAACTTGCATTTTGTGGCTTAAAAACTGTTTCCTTGAAGTTACCCAATACCTCTGACTCTTCCAATCTTCCTGCTCTCTCTTCCAAAAAAACCCATGACATTCCAAAGAAGGTATGATACCA
>JADRCD010063738.1:0-10600 GCA_019843815.1 Montemys delectorum | reverse complement strand
CAGCTTGCTTCATGGTCATGATGTTTGTGCAGGAATAGAAACCCTGACTAAGACAGTGACCAAAGTAAAAGCCAGCATTATAGAGCATTTAGAAGGAAACGAAGTACAGAGCAATGACAGGGAAATTGGCAGTGGTCTGTGTGTGAGGACAGCATACACTATGGGAAATAGACAAACAGGATTCCATCAAAACTAAGAACTTCAGGACATCAAGGACATTATTAACATTGAATATAAAATGGCATTTGCTGAGTTAATATTGAAATATAAAAGACCTCTGTAAACTAATAGAGTGATCCAAGTGAAGAAATGAGTAGAGGACCTTGGAAGACATTTTTCTAAAGAAGACGCAGAAGAGGCAGAACTTCAGTGCCCAGCGCTGAGGTGAGAGGAGAGTTACAGTCACAAATCATTACAGACTGCAAATTAAAATCACAGGTAGGTGAGTACCGCCTCAGACACTGGCAGAAACAAATGGGGAGAACTTAAATACTGCACCCCAGAAAGTGCCCAGAAGGGCATAGCTCCGAAGCACCTGTTCAGTTAGTAGTTTCCTGTGTATGAGAAATGAAGGTGATCTAGACACCCCTAGAGCCCACATTCAACAGGCGATGTGCCTCTCTGGGACAGCGTCTTGATGTTCTTTTTCCTGTGAAAAAGCAGGGTTGACACTTGCACTGTGTCACAGATAGATGTCTTGACAAGACTAGAACTTGCCTTATTCCTCTAGCAGGACACAGTGGAAGGACCCTTTAAATCATTACCACCCACGCTAAGAACATGTGTCTTCTCATGGATACATTTGGCCCTAGAATGTCCTGCCCAGAAATATTGGGAGTCTACAGTAAGAAGTCTCCCCAACCCTTCTCAGGGTGTTCAGTATTCCAGTGGATTTAGTCCTTACTAGTCTTCAGATGTTAAATATTCTGAAAAACTGAGCAAAAACTGTCAGGGTACATAGAACATGGGAGAGAGAGGGAAGAACATGGGAGAGTTAAAAGACCCTTGGTTATAGGACAGGGCAATTCTCAAAGGCAGCCTCTGGAAGATAATGGAGCTCAGTTTGTCTTCTTAGCCCTTCTCCCACCCCAAGGGCACTCTTACCCACGCCTGCGTTATTGAACATGCCAGGAAGCACCAGCATGATGTGGTTGGGCCAGTATTTCCGGTATAGCGGCATCTCATATTCTTTGACTACCAGGAGGTGAAGGTGGCTGATGCCCTCCATGGCATGGAAAAGGTTCAGGAGCCCATGCTCGTGGCGACCACTGGAAGGAGTGAAAATAGGACTCTTGACTGCATTTAGATTCTGTGGAAAGGGAAACATGAGACAAAAGGGGAAAATAAACCCTTGGATGCTGGCCGCTCAGAGAACCTCCACCCAGGGCCCAAGACCTCACACCCAACGCCCAGCCCACCTTGTCGGAAACCAGGGGCAGCCGCATGCTTTCCAGATGCCTGCCCTGCTTGCTGAAGACGAAATGACTCTCTTTGGACTTGGGGATGATGAAATAGAGCTGGACTTCTTCTCCCAGCATAGAAGAAGAGAACGTGAATGCGTGAAGGGTAGAATCAGACATCTAGATTTGCAAAGAAGAGAGGGGAGGTCGGTATGGGTTTCCAAACATCCAGGCCATTCTTTTAGATTTTTGACACAAGTAACTGACATGAGTAAGTGTCAGCAGACATTCTGGCTGTGAGGCGCAACATGTAAAAGGCTCTATCCTCTACTAGCTGTCCCTGGTGCAGGAGCCAATTATGCAGCCCCAATAAAGACTCTCACATTGGCACTGCCTATATTCCGCATACCCTTAGGACAAATGCTCAGTCTCGAAGACAAACATCTCTATGGGTTGCCCTGCTATATACCTTCTCCAGACACCAGTCATGGGACCGTTCTGCTCTGTGAGTCAGACGGAACACTTTAGGTATCAGCTCTTAGATAATAGGGCTAGAGTTAGAAACGGGTCTGTGGCACCATCTTTTCTAGTTATGGTAGGGGATGAAGGGATTCCAACATTTAGTGCAGAACTCTGACATCAGGGAAAGACGAGGTGACTCATGAAAGTCAAGAATAAAATTGAGGGGCTGGAGAGGTGGCTCAGCGGGTAAGAGCACTGACTGCTCTTCCAAAGGTCCTGAGTTCAAATCTCAGCAACCACATGGTGGCTCACAACCACCCGTGATGAGATCTGACGCCCTCTTCTGGTGTGTCTGAGGACCGCTACAGTGAATTACACCAGAGCGAATGGGGCCGGAGCGAGCAGGGCCAGTAGAGGTCCTGAGTTCAATTCTGAGCAGCCACACACATGATGGCTCATGGCCATCTGTACAACTACAGTGTACTCATCCACATAAAATAAATAAATAAAATAAATTAAAAAAAAATAAAATTGAACCTGTGTGTAAAGTTGTTGGGAAGTTTACATGCTCAGGAACCCATCTCCATGAATAATTATAAAATAGGTCTTTGTGGGTTGTACAGTGAAGTCGATAATTGGATTAAATGAGGGGACAACAAATTTTCATCAGCACTTAAAATCCAGGTAGGTTTCCTAATAGTTTTAACCTAAATATTATATTTCAGAAAAATTAATACAATTCCCCCCCAATTCTAGTTTGTTCTACATCACAAATGTGGAGAGATATATTATTTGTATTGTAATCACACAGAAATATCAAGAGGGGTTTTCATGCAGGAAACTTCTAAACACCTACAATTTATAGGGCAAGGCACTTGTGTCTTCTATATCCTACAAAGAATTGTGACCAGGACCAGTGGGGTGGTTCATCAGGGAAAGGGCCTGGTGTTCTGGGTTTGAGCTCCACAGCCCACAACGGTGTAGTGAGAGAACCAGCTCCTGCATGTATGCCTGTACACACTCCTGCATGCATATGCATACACAGTTAAAAAAATTGTCAGCAGACTAGTAACCCACCAAGGATACAATGGGATACAACAGGTAAACAGTTAACTTGTAACCTAGCTTTCAATGGATTCTTTCTAGCGTCTATTGAATTTCAGAATATGCTTTTAAGAGGCTCAGGGTGGGGGTGGGGGTAGGGCATGGTCCTAAGAACCAGGCTTGGGGAATTTGCTCGGCACAGCCTTGAAGCAACAGGGTCTTGGGTGCTCAGGGCTAAGATAAAAAGCTCCAGGAGAGAAAAGGGGAAATGGGGAAATAACATGGAACTGCTTCCCCCTTCTGTGTATTAAGAAACACTGGGCAAAAAGATGCTTATTAAGGGGCTGGGAGTGCTAGAATATGCATTATCATTTGTAAGGCCCTGGGATATACATATACCCAACACCCAAAATACAAGAAAATAAAGCCAGGTATGGTGGGCATGCCTGTAACCCCATTCAGTGTGCTGGAGGATTGTGAGTTTGAGGCCAGCCTGAACAGTGAGCTCCTGGACCAGGAGGAAGGTGGGGGAGGAGACCAGTGCTGAGTGACAGTGGGAGTTTCTCTGGGTCCAGAAGCCAGGAGACTCAGGTTCCACCCTACCCTCTCCACCTCACAGACACGGTCCACACTGGCAACAGAGCAGGCAGATGAGGGCAGAGGCTGCACCTGGGAGGCGGGGGTGAAGGCCATGTACTGCTGGCACTGTTCACAGTGGTGGAAGGTATTGTAGGCTGCGTACTGGGTCAGCATCATAGACATGGTTTCTCGTTGCCGGGGCTCCTCAACTTTGTATTCCTTTATTACTTCTGCATATAAAGGGAGGAGAAGTGGTTATTTCCTGACACACACATGAAGCTTGGTAAGAAATGCTCATTTCTCATAAGGACTTTTCAAAGGACTATGTAATTTGAGCCCTAACAAGCAAGTTTAAAAATCAAGATGTATGTATGTACCTGTTCATGTGTAAGAGTGAAAAACAGAATTATTATGTTTTTCTCAAAGGAGTGGGCTGGCTCCCTGACCCACCTCAAGTCCTGATTTAGAGCCAAGCCTGACTCTGCTCGTACTGACCTTGTTTGATCCCAGCCAGCTTCTCGCTGTAGACCAGGCTCATCAGACTGTACTTGGGATCGTGCACGTTGACGTCGAAAGGCATTTTGCTGAAGGTCTCGATGTCAGGCCAGGGCTCTCCCTCTGACTGGCTCAGTTCACTGTTATCACTGTGATCTAGGGCAGGGCAGGGCACAGGACAGGTGGGCCCATTTCCTTCCCCCCTCACCACCATCCTCAACAGGTATATTTACCTGTTCAAGTAAACACCTGCATCACCCCGTCCTGAAGCACAAGGGTCAGGGAGGCATTTCTGAGAAGGGAGCTCTCTTATCCCGGGGCAGAAGGAACCAAAACGACCCCTTCAGACTTTTCATTGAGAAGAGGATTTTCCCTCGATAGCCCTGAATTAGTTTCTACATGTCTACTTCACAAACTCCTGTGCCACTAGATCCAAAGTCTGACAACTCCCCTTAAAAACATACTTAATATGGATGATCAAAATTCTCAGCTTTAGCTATGGGGTTTGAAGGCATCGATGTCCCGGATAATTTGGTTATTGTTGTTTCTCAATAGTGGGGGCTGAATGGGCAGCATCACACACCCCAGGCAAGCGCTTACTACTGAGCTATGGCCCCAGATTTTCTATAAAAACTGGAAACAAAAGATGGCTAATCTTGGTTGTCAGTTTGACCACGTCTGAAGCCAACTAAAACTCACATGCCTGGCATACCTGTAAGGGATCTTCAGAAGGCCATTTTAAATCCGGGCCACACCGGTTGGTAGTGTACATCAAAGGACATGGGAGAGGGACTCTTCCTTTTTGTCTGCTTGCTCTCACTCTTGTTAGCAAGTTCTTCTGTCCTACTGCTAAGGCCTTACTACCTACATTTTTGGAATTCTAACTTAGACCAAACACCAACAACGATATCCAGTCTGGTGGACTGAATAACTGTCAAATTCTTGGGCTTTCTGTTGGGAGAGAGCCATTGTTGCACTGGGCCGACCTCGGCCTGTAAGCCACTCTAATACATCCCATTTTAATATAAATAGATACACTCCATCAGTTCTGTCCTTCTAGAGAACCCTGACTAATGCACATTCTCACAGGTTGACCAGGTTCAGCTTGGATCTGTGCTAGAGCCCAGGCAAGTCTGGATGGTATCCCTCTTCTGCCTTAGCTGGGATTACAGCCTGGACACTGGGCCTGAAGCTGCCTGAAGTCCCAGTGTATGTGGTTTATTAGAACTACTGACTGCTCTATACTCTAGCACACACTCGTTTCCTCCTGTTCCCCTCACAGGACCCCAAGAACAGTGAAGACAAAATCTTTACCCAGGTGCCAGCCATTGGGCATTTCCAGAGCTTGAATCTTTGTCCCAGCCCTTACTAATCACCCTTCTAGGCACAAACTTAACCCCTCAAAGTACCAGGCTCTTGTAGGTCTCAGAGACATTAGGGATGAGAGAGTCAAGGTGCTAAGACAGTGGTAGTAGGCACATAGTATATGTTCAATAGATGATACTCATTATTAATGTCTAAGTCCAAAATGTAGTTGAGGCTATCTCAGTAGGTCCAGGTGCTTTGCAGTCAGCTCAGTGACCTGAGTAGAGGACCCATGTGGTGGAAAGAGAAAGTGGACACCCCAAAGCTGTCCTCTCACCTCAGCACATTCCCATGGCTATACACCCCTCTCATACACATACACGCACAATAACATGTAATAATTATTTTTATCTTATCTTTCTTTCTTTCTTTCTCTCTCTCTTCCTCCCTCCCTTCCTTCCTCCCTCCCTCCCTCCCCCCTCTTTCTTTCTTTCTTTCTTTCTTTCTTTCTTTCTTTCTTTCTTTTTTTTTTGAGACAGGGTTTCTCTGTGTAGCCCTGGCTATCCTGGAACTCACTCTGTAGACCAGGCTGGCCTCGAACTCAGAAATCCGCCTGCCTCTGCCTCCCAAGTTCTGTCTGGGAGCAAAGGCGTGCGCCACCACTGCCCGGCTAGATACTTTTCTAATGTAGCAAAAAGCCCAAGGTCACAGTATAGCTATTCTACTTTTAATATAAATGACATCTGACTTTTGCCCAGGGTACACCTCGAGTCGCAGTTGGCATTTTATTTGTAGTCTAAGCATGTTGGATGGGAAGTGACAGAGAATGCCTTGGCAGACCAGGGGGCGATCACATGACTTCTGTAGCCACATCCTGGGTAAAATCAAAGGCAGTGATGCCAGGGTTTGCAGGGCAGAGCTGGCAAGAACAGAGTTTACCTGTCTAGGCAATGAACCTACCTACCAAAAACTGTATGAAACACAGCTTGCTGCACACTGGAGAGGCCCCCAGAAGCTGAGAGCCACAGTTCACTTGGAATAACTTGTTGGGCTTCTTGTCTTCAGCCTCGTGAGAGGCTGGCAGCTTAGATACCCTCGGTACCCACAGGGTGAAGCAACCCTGGCTCTCGGGTCCCATGCCTTGGTCAGACCGGCGCGCCTCACCTGTGTTTATCTCCTCCTCATCGTACACGTCTACCTCCAGCAGCCGGATGAGCATTCGGAAAAGGATCCTAAGGAACTGTAAATAGGAGCCAGTCTTTCCCACCTGACGCAGATGTTTTCAGTTGAGGGAGGAAAAAGAAAAAAGAGATTTCTTTCACATTTTTGGCTCTTCAGCTAAGGTCTGAAGAGGCCTTCTGCCACCCCTGCCAACCCCCAAGATGTCCCTTACAGCCAAGACAGGGTCCACCCTGAACTATCCCTACCTGGGGGGGGCCCAGTGAGCAGCAGCCGCCTTGGGTGCAAGGTTCGGGCGCCTGAGACAGGGTCTGGCTGGTTGGTGTAGTCAGCGTGGTGCTGCCGGGCTGAGGTCCACTGGCGGTAATAAAGGGACTGCTCCTCGCTGCTCATGTCTTTGTGCAGGCCTGGCCGCAGGGAGCTCACCCAGGCCACATCAGCATGGGGCAGCAAGGACGAGGAGGATGGCAGCCTGCCGCCCTTCTGGGATCCCAGCAGGCTGTATGCGGCTTTGGATAAGATGACCACGGGGGGCAGGGCTGTGTGCAGGCCCCGAGGCTGCCCTGACCACGTAAGAGTCTGGGAACTCGAGGATAAGGATGAAGAAGGCTTGGAGGTGGTGCTACTGGCCATCGGAGGGCCCAAGGAGTCACATTCCTGCCTCAGGATCTCCCCAGCCACGGCGGTGCTGGCGCAGACCCCTTCATCCAGCCGAACGCTGGTGGTGGGCGTCAGAGGCTGCTGCTGGGGTTTGCCAGCGGTGCTAGAAGAACTCACCCCGTTCTCCATGATGGAACCTGGAAGAGGACAGTGGAACTCATCCTCTTCCCACCCCTCCCTGATGCCAAGGTCACTACCGACCCAAGCCTCAAAGCCAAAACAAAACACAAAACCCCAAACCAACCAACCAACCACCCCCACTTCCACAACCACCACTACCACCTCTACCACTTCCACCATCACTACCTCCACCACCTCCACCATCACCTCCACCACCTCCACCATCACCTCCACCACCTCCACCATCACCTCCACCACCACCACCACCACCACCACCACCACCACCACCACCACCACCACCTCTACCACTTTCACCATCACTACCTCCACCACCTCCACCATCACCTCCACTACCACCACCTCCACCTCTACCACCACTTACCACCACCTCTACCTCCATCACCTCCACCACCTCCTCCACCTCCACCACCTCCACCACCACCACCAAAACCTTTGGAACTGCAGACACAGTGATGGACTATTCTTTCTGCCTCAGTCTCCCACTGCTCCCTCCTGCTCCATTGCCCTGGATTGTGGGTGGACTTGGCCAATGGGCGACAACAGATAGAAATTGGGTCTACTTCCCCTGGCTTCCTTCCTAAATAGTCCCCCTGGGCGACACCTTTCTCCAGGAAGCCCTGCAGGCTTCCCTGGGTCACCGGATCCTCCGTACTGTGCTGCCTGTTGTTCCTTTCCTGGGAGACCACAGGGCACAGGAGTATATTTAAAGCCTATAGAACTCATCGGATGTACTAGACCATGGGAAGGTGTGGAGCTCCCTCTCCTGACCCCTGTAAAGTGACAGACACCTAACCCAGTGATGGCATAGTCCCAGAACCATGCCATCTGCTGCCAAGGACCAAGAATGCCCTGGCTGCTCTTAGAGCTTGGGCTGAGCTCCCCGCTGTTGTCACAGCCTGCCTGTCTATCTGTTCCCTATCTGGACCTAACCTTTCCTTTTCCAGTTCCTGACCCATGTCCTGCTTCAGCCCTTTACCTAGCAGTTGAACACGGTTACTTCATTCACTTGGAACCTGACAACAGCTCCTCCCCCTGGCTTTCCATTGTTTTGTTTTTAATACTGGCTTGTTTTTCTCCGCCTACTTCTGAACCCTCCTGAACTCTGCTGCAGCCTCTTCAGCCTGCTTTCATTCTGACCCACTTATATACACCTGTAGATACATGCATACATCCATATCTACTCATCCATCCATCCATATATTATATGCTTTGTGATATGAGAGTTACTATAAGTAATTAATATTGGAATAAAGAACCTGCATTCACCTCAGTAAGGCTTCCAGTGAAGGCAGATTATACGATAACTCGCTATCAGTGCAGCCGCTAAACCTTGTGAGTTTGTTACCAAATTCTGACATTGTGGAAGGACACATATGTGTTCATCGGCATAGTGCACACATGACATCAGGCACTCGGCAGAGCCTGTCTCCCACTTTCAGCCTGGGCATCCTTGAGGGAGCCTGGGAGCTCCGGTCAGTAGGGTCTGAGCAGGGCTTTGTCATGAGACTTTTGTGGGTTTATCAGAGCAAGTCAGGACACTTGTTGGTGAGTGGGGCAAACAGTGACTGAAAAGCCACTGGTGGGACAGCTAGAGTGACACCTCAGCTTCTAGGAGCACTTCTGTGCTTGCAGAAGACTGGGGCTCAGCTCCCAGCACCCACATGACAGCTCACATGACAGCTGTTGATAACTCCAGTTCCGGGGGACCTGATGCCCTCTTCTGACCTCCATGAGCACCAGGCATTCAGGCGGTATAGCTACATACAGGTAGGCAAAAACCTCACTCGTAAGATAATTTTTAAATAATTTTTTTTTTTTTAAAGAGAGCCACTAGGAAGGGGACAGCTTTCCCCCCACACCCACTCATTTTCCTTCTCCACCCACTCATTTCCCTCCCTCCACCCACTCATGTCCCTCCCCGGCCCCCTCATTTCCCTTCCTGGTCTCATATTCCCAAGATCCCAGAGATGGTATTTCCCCTCATTCTGTTACCTGTACTGTTCTCTGGCTTTTTCTGAGCGGGTTTCAGGGAAATTGAGGAGCCTACAGTGGTGGGGTTGAGGAAGGAGGGGATGGGTAAACCTGTCACCTGCTGAGGGAGAGTAGCTGGGTACAGCCTAGAGAAGGGCAGGTCTCATGTCCCTCCAGGCCACTACAGATAGGAGGACCCTCAGGCATGGATGGAGTCATCTAACAGCTGCTGACGGAATCAAATGGAGACCAGTACTACCTGGTATGTGCATGCTTGCACACGCATGTCTGGGCAATAACCTGATCTCCATGCTAATTCAGAGAGTGGGCGGGGGGGGGGAGCTTCACTTTCATCTCTTCCTTGTACTTTGATATATCATCTGATTTTTCTACATTAAGCTTTATTACTTTCATAATCGGAAATAGGGTCGCATTTGCTGTATTACAATTTACAAAAAAGAAAATTTATACGAGGCCCTGCTGTCAAAACTAGTAGCCCCTGAAAAGCCTACAATATAGAAACACTTGACAATAACTACTTAAGATAACTAGCCATGTATCCGTCATCCATCTACCCATCTATCCAAATATTTGTGCCAGGCACTAAGCAAACCTCATACAAACTTAGAGCTCCCATCTCCAGACCGAGAGCAGGTATTCATGCAAATGTGGAGTAACTGGAAGGAGATAGGGAGGCATTAGCGAGCAGGAAGAGAGGCAAACTGATTATGGTTTTTGTCTGTCACTAAGTTCATGGTTAAACCCAAAGAAAGCTGTATCCATTCAGCTTCCTGCTTTGCAAGCACCCTGTGAGCCGCTGAAGTCTGGAGAGGAGGCCTTTGCCACTGCTTGGAGACCTGGGGGGTGAGTACCCAGCTCTACCTTCTGGAGGAGAGTTCTGACCTGAGGTTCCTGTGACAGCGCTGCTGTTGCTCTGTGGCCTTTCCAAATCGATGAGCAGCTCCTCAGAATCATTCTCACTGGCAGAGACCCTCTCAGCCTCCTTTCCACTGAGGTCCAGGGCAGCAGCAGGTCCCCGGATGACTTCTTTTGAGACATAGCAGCAAGCCAGGCCCACCTCCTGCTCCAAGGCCGTTCGAGTTAAATAGCTTGAGTCGATTAATCGCAGGTCACAGTACTTTAAGGACCTGTATAGAATGAACCATATTGGTGGCATGTCTCTCCAACACAGAATACTTAAGCATGCCTGAAGGTCCTGTGATCCATGGGACAGTGAAGACAACAGGTTTCAGTATTGCCAAGGTTTGCTCTAAATCTCAGCTCTGTCACCTCCCACCTAGCCATAGTTCCCTGTGCTTCACTTCCCCTGTGTCCCTGAAATATAAAATAGAGATGGCAGGGGG